>JAVTVY010057488.1:0-31834 GCA_036873755.1 Hanleya hanleyi | reverse complement strand
TAGCTTTAAACTCAGTTTTAAGAGTGGACATTCTATCTCAGATCTACATTCTACATTGTACAGTGTGTGCTCTCTTTTATGAGCTGCCGTTTATGACAATATTATACACGGTGTATATATATAATGGAGCATGGAAATATGGTGATAATGAATGAATATGGTGTGAATTGGGTCGTTATATTGGAAATGTTGTTATATTGAAAGTTACAAAATATGGGATGGTTTTATCGTATATTGTAACATTGTGGCAATGTATATGAAATGTTATTTATATAGGAGTAAAATGCAAACTAAAGTAGTTTTATATATATATGAAGAGTGGTGTAATTATATACACTCTACATTTGCTAAACATATAAACCGATTGAACGTATATAGTGTAAACTGATATTGAACATATATAGTGTAAGCTGATATATATATAGAACGACTGAATATGGCGTATTTGATACGGCGTATTTGACAAAGAAGCTTAACGGATATGACAGGCGGATATGGCAGGCGGAAGTATGCTGTGAGCATGCACGTTGTGCTCGCGAAAAGCATTGCGGTTCCAGTTCCACGATAACAGTGGCCATTGACTGATTCTCGCTCTCAAACAAGGGTCTCCGACACAAACCAACGACTCGACGACTTGGTTGCCGGTCAACAGTGGCCAGTGCCATATTAAAATTTGCGAATAGAGAGAGGTCAGCCCGTCGCCACTTTACGGTGGCCCATAGACGACATGCTATATTTTTTTAGTTTTGAGTTTATTTTTTTTACTTCTAGGTTTCATTTTTTGTGTTAGGTTTCGTTTTTTTGTTTTAGGTTTATTTCTTTAGTTTTCACCCGGGTGAAAACCTTCTCACCCGGGTGGAAAGTTTACCATCTGAGTGAAAACCTTCTCACCCGGGTGAAAACGTTTTCACCTGGGTGAGAAGGTTTTCACCTGGGTGAGAAGGTTTCCACCTGAGGTGAAAATTCACGTGATTGTGCCCTCGTTTTAGTTCCCTTGCACTGACATTCCGGCAAAATGGAGAGTGGTTCGTTCAAAAGTATAGATGATCTCAAACTGTCAAACTGAACTTTCATGTTTGTTCATGCAGTCGATAAATGATATTTCACGTCTTGCGTGTTTTATATACCGGTAAGTTGTATTTCATCCTACTGAATCGACAAGTATGATTGTAGGTAAACACCGCCGGTCACGTGTCAAATCACAGTCAATGGTAGGTTTTTCGGTGCTTTCGTTATCAAGCGTGGGCGTGTGTCTCACCAGACGACAGTGACCACAGCCGAAAATGAACGATTTTCAGCATATCGATGACAGGTATGGTTACTGGTGTCCAGTCATTTTTTGATGGAGAGATATCGTACTATATTGTCACGAAATGTAGGCTTATTACTATTTCAAGTTAACAAAAATTTTAAACATTTTTGCGGCGAGAGGTGTTTTTAGGTGTTGGTGGACAGTCCATGGTAGGTATTAGCATCAAATTATAGTGTGAGGGAATGAGCACAAAATGAACACGTGGGAACTTACTATACCTGCCTCACTCTCGATTCCTTTCACTTGTGTGTGTTTAAGAGGAGTATGAACCATTAATAGTTTATTCTCTGTCTGTCTGATATTACAACAGTCCATGGTATCATCATCGGGCCGATCGACAGTCCATGATAGGTCAAAATACGGTCAGTCCGAATTGATGCACAGAGAGCACATCGTCTGATCCAATGATTCGCCAAATGGGCTGTTGCCAAGAAAAATGGTAGCTACCATGGACTGTCGACATATCTGATATACAATCATATGTTGCCTCATTATAACATTGCAGCTGTTATCCGGCTTCAATGTGAAGTGATCAAATCTACAGTTCATGGTCGCATGACACATGGACTGGTCGCATGACACATGGACTGGTGCATTCACCTATAATCATACTTGTCGATTCAGTAGGGTGTGTATTTTCAAACCCGTGTTCTCTGCGAGCACACGAGCTTGTCATGTCTGAAAAGAGAAAATTAGGCCCCGTATAATCGAACCCGTATAATCTGCATAAATTGTATTGCCCCGCATCATTCAGTGATTCAAAGTGTTCGGTAGCTAAAATCGAATAGTCAGATCGCGCAAGTCAAACCACCTAAGACGAATCGTCCAACGCCCTGTGTCGGATCGGCCGATGTAGTTTTTGGAGCTTATTGAGTTTTTTTATTTAGTTGGTGAGGTTTAGATTTGTCCTGATACCTCTAATTGATGCCTGTTAGGGTAACCAAATACGGTCATTGTACATTTAAATCGCATTAGGCTAAACACATACGATGGAGATAGAGTCGCGCCTATCACAGCTCAGGATGAGGCTAGGTTAAAAATCATCAATGGGACTAATAGTGAGAAATGACGAACGAGAGAATAAACGATAAGTTGATAAATTTTGAAATTCTGCGTTGTCTCTCGTGACTGTATTGAGTCCCACACTAATTATGTGGAGGTTCGAGAAACATAATAGATGAAAAAGCCCAGCTTCAACTGTTAGCCTCCTTTTCTAAATGATGCCCGACTAGACGCTTACCTCCCCTTGACTCGCGCTTTTCCCCAAGCCATCCTCATCTTAGGATAATACAAGTGAGATGGGATAGAGTTTAGATCATCGTAGACAAATACTTCGGACTGATTCTCAAAGTAAAATTATTGCTTTCGCAAATAGCTTGAACCTAATTTTGATGTCAAACCCAGCGAAGAAAAGAAGAAATAGTATAGAAGCAATTTGTGTTTCTGTTTCGGTTCGTTGATACGGTGTTCACGGTAGACCTGTTATACGATAGTATTCACAGGATCTCCATTTCTTTCTCCTGAATCCATTCTGCTGTATGGCTCAGAATCGTCTTCGTCAGCCATTATGGCCCATGTTAAACTGATTTTGAGTTTTCTGCTTTCTAATGTAAGCTTATATAAGTGACTCCACATTTGGCAGCTGGGCCGGTCGAGTGTCAAATGCAGGAATATTTGATGTTAATATGTCTATCAAGCCTGAAACATAAATAATATTCAGTGAGTTTCATGTGCATCCATTGGACTCGGTGATTATTTTAACCAATTGTTAGACGGATTGCGAAGCAATATCCGTACTATGGATTGGTGAAATCTGACTGGTTTGCGGGCTGGCTGCTTGGTTGCTTGGCTGGTTGTCCGTTTTCAACATTTCAGGATACTATTTCATGTTTTGTTAAAGCTTGAGCTCTACCCTGTATTTCACAAACTAAGCCTCGCCTAATCCCATATGCTGATATATTCAGATAGCATACCTGATGCTGCATTGACTGCACCCATCCACTTCACCCTGGGGTATATCCCCCCCCCCCCCCCCAGGAACGGATCTCCAGCAGTGTATCTCTGAATCTAAAACTCACCCTACTACGAATGAAAGAAAACCAGCCTCATTAAGCACCAAAATCTACACTGGACGATCTGACACAGGACGTTGGACGATTCGTCTTAGGCGGTTCAACTCGCGCGCGATCTGACTATTCGATTTTAGCTACCGAACTCTGTGAATCACTGAATGATGCGGGGCAATACAATTCTGCAGTGCCGATACACAAATAACTTACTGATATATAATAACGGTGCAGTTTAAATGACGGTAACTGGCTTTGTGGAAAAAAACGACCATTCTCGAACCCACACCGCAGCAGAATGCCCGTGCACAAGATTATACATGGCCTAGTTTTCTTTTTTCAGACATGGCAAGCTCGTGTGCTCGCAGAGAGCTCGGGTTTGAAAATACAACTTATATAAAACATGCCAGACGTGAAATATCATTTATCGACTGCATGAGCAAACATAAAAGTTCAGTTTGACAGTTTGAGATCATTTAGGCCTATACTTTTGAACGAACCTCCCTCCATTTTGACGAAATGTCAGTGCAAGGGAACGAACACGAGGGCACGATCACGTGAATTTTCACCTGAGTGGAAACCTTTTCACCCAGGTGAAAATCTTCTCACCCAGGTGAAAACGTTTTCACCCGGGTGAGAAGGTTTTCACCCAGGTGGAAACGTTTCCACCCGGGTGAAAACTAAAGGAATCAACCTAAAAAAAAAATGAAACCTAACGCAAAAAAATGAAACCTAGAAGTAAAAAAAAATAAACTCAAAACTAAAAAAATTTAGCATGTCGTCTATGGGCCACCGTAAAGCGGCGACGGGCTGACACCTCTCTATTCGCAAATTTTAATATGGCACTGGCCAGTGTTGACCGGCAACCAAGTCCAGTCGTTGGATTGTGTCGGAGACCCTAGTTTGAGAGCGGAAATCAGTCAATGGCCTTTTTTATCGTGGAACTGGAACCGCAATGCTTTTCGCGAGCACAACGTGCATGCTCACAGCATACTTCCGCCTGCCATATCCGCCTGTCATATCCGTTAAGCGTCTTTGTCAAATACGCCGTATCAAATACGCCGTATTCAGTCGTTCTATATATATATCAGCTTACACTATATACGTTCAATATCAGTTACACTATATACGTTCAATCGGTTTATATGTTTAGCAAATGTAGAGTGTATATAATTACACCACTCTTCATATATATATAAAACTACTTTAGTTTGCATTTTACTCCTATATAAATAACATTTCATATACATTGCCACAATGTTACAATATACGATAAAACCATCCCATATTTTGTAACTTTCAATATAATAACATTTCCAATATAACGACCCAATTCACACCATATTCATTCATTATCACCATATTTCCATGCTCCATTATATATATACACCGTGTATAATATTGTCATAAACGGCAGCTCATATATATGCACCGTGTATAATATTGTCATAAACGGCAGCTCATAGGATTTGGATGAATGGAATCTTAATTTTGATGTCCCTGGTTCACTAAAAGTCTGCAAACCTTCTGGCGAAGTGTTTCAATGTGGGGGGTTTCGTCTGGAGTTGTAGGATCTGTGTATGGAGCAGATAGAGCTTCATAATAAAGCCGATGTCATATTGTTATACAATTCTGTTGACATAGATTTCACACAAGACTGACTAGAGAACACCAAAGAAGTGAAGTTTATCCATTCCCTCAAATAGTATTCATGATTAGGAGTGAAAATCCTCCAACTGCTATAATTTGATGTCAATATTTTCTTTAGCGGATACAAGTACACATCTGAACAGGTGTCTCGATCTCCGCCACTTCCTTGCATTATATAAATGTGACAAGACATTACATATTAACCTGAGAAGGAGTAAACCGAGAAGGCTCCGTACATCGGGGGAGGCAAGGGCGTAGACAAGGGAGGCTTGGCCGACAAAAAAAAAAAAAAAAAAAAAAAAAAAAAAAAAACAACAAACAAACAAAAAATGAAAGAAAGAAAACATAGCATAGAACTGAATGTTTTTCTTATCAAGTATTTTTTTCAGTTGTTGCTTAATACTGGGGAAGTAAACTTATCACCACCAATGCATGCCTACCGGTAGGCCTAAATTAAGATTGCAATCGATCAGTGAACAAAACAATAGATTGACGATTTCGGGCTCAAATCTCATGCGATCATCTCTGAGAATGAAATAATGTTCTCTAATCCAATCGCATATTTAGACGAAAAAACATCAACACGTCCGTTGAAAGGGTTCGAGCCCAGTTGGTCCATGTGTGAAAGTTTGTCAGTTACTTGCCGAAGGGCGGTGGTTCTCTCCGGGTACTCCGGCTTCCTCCACCAACCAAACTGACGGTCACCATATGAGTGAAACAAACTTGAGTGTGACATTAAGCCAAATTCCCTCACGTCCGTTGAGCAGAATTTTTCTCTTTTTTTTCTCTCTCTCTATAAACTTGTTTTGTGTTATAATTGAGATCCCAGTCATTTGCTCAGTATTTTATCATACACAAACAAGAGATATATTAATTTTCAACTACTTTTCACAAAGAAACCATAGAAATAAACCTACTGTCTGTCCCAGATAATATATCCCAGACGTTTTCGGCGATATTTCGGAGACCATGTATCGTACAACATTGAAACTTAAATCACACAGTATATTAACTAAAAAAATACTAATTTTATTCCTGTCTTTCAATAAAATCGATTGAGAATTGCCGAAAATCGTCAATACGTAAGATATTATTTTATTAGTTTTATGTACACGAAGTCCTTAATATCGAAGTTCTGCGAAAGCAGTAGTTCCTCTAGCTCTTTTGATGAGATAACAATAGGCTGTATACTGTTGGCGTTCAGGAAAACAAGCCTATTGTCAATAAAACTCATCGTCAAAGGGAGTAATTTGGGACGACGTGTCGCATTAATTCCCGAACTAATGGTTGACCAAGCAGAGAGCTTGCGCGAGCTGCTCGGAAGAATATACCGGTATATGAGACACTTCTTTTCGCAAGTTACGTGCTCTTTCATTCGTTAACAACGTAGTTGTAAAACCTGTTGTCATTGGTCAATTATGTCGTGGGACGAGATAAATATGTCGTGGGACGAGATAATTATCTCGTGGGACGAGATAATTATGTCGTGGGACGAGATAATTATCTCGTGGGACGAGATAATTATCTCGTGGGACGAGATAATTATGTCGTGGAGCGAGATAATTATGTCGTGGAACGAGATAATTATCTCGTGGGACGAGATAATTTTCCGCGAAAAAAAGATTTTGCATGTCCCCTCTACGGTTCCGTAATATTATGATATTTGCGCAGTTTGCATTGAGTTAACATGTGTCAGTGGCTGGAGCCGACCTCACTTGACGTCACTAGCCACTGTCGTGCGCAAAACTGCAGGGGTTAAGAAAAGGGTCCACACATCCCATATTATTTACTTTCATTTTCATTTAGGCTGGTGGATCACTAGCTAGGCCTACGCACAACGCACACTTCAACCATGGAGGAAACGTTTGAAATACCATTACATATTAACTACATCGGAAGGCTCATAGGAAAAAACAGACAAAATATAAGAGTTATAGAAGAGAGACATTGTTGTTCGGTAGTCTTAAAGAAGCGTACCGATGATCCAGACCGTACCATCGCCGTGGTAAAGGCTTCGTCCTTGGAAAATGTACAGATGGCTAAGAGAGAAATCATAGAATCAGCTGAACTGGTAAGTTCTGCCGCTAGCATAATTTGTAAATGGACTCAAGATACAGATATGATAACTGTTATTTGGGGTCAGTATATGATAAACGGTAACAATAGATCCATAATATGGCAAAAGTCGGGTTCAAACTTTTGCCTTGTGGGAGCCAATATGATCGGATGTAACGCATAAATTTGCTTAAATTGAATGACATTTTATGTTGAGATTTGTCGAGATTGCAGTGATTAAACTACAATATACCTACGAAGTAGGCTACAGATCGCAAATTGTCCGGTAATGAGTCAGTGAGTCAGTCCATTCGAATCCTTTCGTCGGCAAAATAAGGATAACCGTTGACATTAGAACCTTGATTTTTGGCATGAACGTGCATTAGGGCATTGTTACCAGCAAGTTCTGATCTGAAATAATTTTGATTAAAATTAGATTTATAATTAACACTTCAGTATATTGTTATAGATATATGTAAACTGTAGCCTTTAACGTGTATCCTATTTCACATCCAAACATTTCATCATTGACCACATCAGGCTTCAAATTCAGGTCAAATTACCCACTGATGGTGAAATATCCTACATCAACCAATTAAGTCCGCCTGCAGGTGCAATAACCCGGCAGAAGAAAGAAAGATGTGGTATCATCCTTCAGATTAGTCTGTGTGAGCAACAATGATAAAAGTTTACTGAGGGTGAAACAAAGCCATGACGGCTGTTTAAAGGGTCTTAATTTATTTTCTTTGGGTAGAATTTAACTAGATAAAGTAACTTTGATCATCATGCCAAGAAAACTGTGGTCCGTTTTGCTCCAGCGTTTTATCGCATTTAATGAGTATCCGTTACCACCACCGAGTCCTGTCCGGCTAAAAATACCCTGTCATTGATCCACATTCCACTGTATGCCACATGGCCCTATTACTGAGGTTAATCTTAACGTGCATCTGGGACAATTCCACAATTGCCCGACAGCATAGGCCTACTGCATATACCCTCAAACAATCAGCGCTGTTTGCATAACTTAAATTGTTAAACCATATCATTGAAATAATATAGCAGAGAACATTGATGTGAGTTATGATATGTACACTATGACCAAAGACATGTTCATAATGTGCTAATCGGATAGTTAGGACAATCATTACTTTGCATCAGAGAGTGTGTGACTTGGATTCAAGGGTTAAGACTTTGGAGGGAAATACAATTTTGACAGCAGAAATATGACCCCGCCATTTGCTGATTAGAGCGATAAAACAGAGTAGGCTAAATGGACCCTTTTCAATGCAGTATTTCTTGGCATGGATGTGAAAATATGAGGACATACTTTGGGGTTTTTTTGTACCTCTTGAATATTGACTATATATCACACTTAGATATAATTTGAACAAAAAATTACATGTGTAAACAAAATATGTCTAAATTTCTCTCGTCATTTCAAATCTTGATCCATTTTGATTCCTTGATTAGCGGATACAGAATCACTGCCACGGAGTGTGCTGGTGTGTCACAGCAATGCAATTCCGATTCACACAATGAAGCGGAGGTGGTTTAAGGTTTATCAATGAAGAAAATCATCGATCAACCGCCATAGAATATAATGTGAAACAAGAAAACCGGAATAGTACATTCACCAGATTGCCGATACCCAAAATGTGTTGTCTCATATATCTAGATAACGTGATGTAGAGACGCTATTTATTCGTCTTTGTACCGGTTATGCTCAGGAGAATGACATAGAATCATTATTATCTTGTGCACAGAAGGTGTTGGTCTTGAGTTGAATTATCGTAAACTACATAAATGCTACCTTTCTACTATAGTACTATATATAAAAATTTGTTGTATTGTTGGGAAAATAATGTGATTCAAAAGTTGTTTTGATCCTGTACAAGGGCACTGAAAACCATTAAAGAGATGTAAATGTATTTTCACACGTAAAGCTTGAAATCTACTGAACCTATATTATTCAATCTGCTTCCTTTAATTAAAAAATTGTAAAATTAAATCGGCGATCGTTATTTATTTTGGAATGAAGGCGCATTAGGAGACTGTTACCAACAAGTTCTGAGCTGACCTACTTTTGATGAAAATTTCTGGTGATTTTTGATGAAAATCACTGGCGATTCTGACTTGGGCGGTGCCCATCTTAATATAGGCAGGATTTCAACTGGGGGTGGGGATTTCCAAGAATTCAGTTCGCGTTCGAGTCCTAATGCCTACTGTACTTCGTAGGTCTTGTGACGTTAGTCACACTGCTCATGTTCACACTATAATAATATATTATAATAAAAATAATTTTGTTTCAGACTCTGGTACATATTTGTACAATATAAGAGGTATTCAGACATGATACCATAAAATATCTTGGTTGATGTGATCTAACTTAGACAGTCAGGTCTGTACACGTCTGTACCTGGACATACTGGGTCATAATGACCCAATCCTTCTTCTCGTACATGTAGTTTGAAGGAGTACTGGTACAGTTTAATAACACTAGAACTAAAATACATGGCAGTGTGACTAACGTCACAGGACCTACGAAGTGCAGTAGGCATTAGGACTCGAACGCGAACTGAACTCTTGGAAATCCCCACCCCCAGTTGAAATCCTGCCTATATTAAGATGGGCACCGCCCAAGTCAGAATCGCCAGTGATTTTCATCAAAAAGCACCAGAAATTTTCATCAAAAGTAGGTCAGTTCAGAACTTGTTGGTAACAGTCTCCTGATGCGCCTTCATTCCAAAATAAATAACACTCGCCGATTTAATTTTACAATTTTTTAATTAAAGGAAACAGATTGAATAATATAGGTTCAGTAGATTTCAAGCTTTACGTGTGAAAATACATTTACATCTCTTTAATGGTTTTCAGTGCCCTTGTACAGGATCAAAACAACTTTTTGAATCACATTATTTTCCCAACAATACAACAAATTTTTATATATAGTAATATAGTAGAAAGGTAGCATTTATGTAGTTTACGGTAATTCAACTCAAGACCAACACCTTCTATGCACAAGATAATAATGATTCTATGTCATTCTCCTGAGCATAACCGGTACAAAGACGAATACATAGCGTCTCTACATCACGTTGTTATCTAGATATATGAGACAACACATTTTGGGCATCGGCAATCTGATGAATGTACTATTCCGGTTTTCTTGTTTCACATTATATTCTATGGTGGTTGATCGGGGATTTTCTTCATTGATAAACGTTAAACCATCTAGCTTTAGCTAATTCTGCTAGGCTGTCGTCATTCAGACTGTACAGCCTACACAGTCCAGAGAAAATACACCGCACATTCTTGTACTCCCAGACTTATCACATTTGATGGCAAGTTTAGCGGGCTGTTTAATGTCTAAGCTAGGAAATGTTCCAGGGTAGTTGACAGGCATAATATACTATAGTATCTGCTATACAGGACACCGACCACTGTAATTTGATGTGACAGCAGCACGAGTACAAACCAGCCTTATCTCAGTGGGCTTGGATATAAATCACTGTTCAATACCACAAGGCTCCGATAGAGCCTCTCTCTGTGTTTGTTCCAAGGACAAGCCTTAATGACTTTTAAATCCACTGATAAGGAGTTCCCGGGGCTTCATGGTCATAAAAGGAACATGATACTGTTAAAGGCCACATGGATGGTATGTATCTATAACAATATACTGAAGTGTTAATTATAAATCTAATTTTAATCAGAATTATTTCAGATCAGAACTTGCTGGTAACAATGCCCTAATGCACGTTCATGCCAAAAATTAAGGTTCTAATGTCAACGGTTCTCCTTATTTTGCCGACGAAAGGATTCGGATGGACTGACTCACTCACTCATTACCGGACAATTTGCGATCTGTAGCCTACTTCGTAGGATAGGAACATCACAGTTAACACTGAACGAGTGCACGATATCCTGATGTGTCATGATACATTATAGACATGTGAGTTCATCACTGTTCGGTCTCAAGAGTGCTGGCACACTCCATTATGTGTATTGTTAGAAATTGTAGTTTAAGGCTCGCTTCTCATACGGATGTCGCGGCCCATCAACTCAATGCTTTACTTAAATTTCAAGATACATTTCTTAGATAACATCTTTACAAGCGCTATATTTTTCCTACGAAGTAGGCTACAGATCGCAAATTGTCCGGTAATGAGTCAGTCAGTCCATCCGAATCCTTTCGTCGGCAAAATAAGGAGAACCGTTGACATTAGAACCTTGATTTTTGGCATGAACGTGCATTAGGGCATTGTTACCAGCAAGTTCTGAGTTAACCGAATTCTGATTAAAATTTGATTTATAATTATTATTTTTTATTATTTATTGATGGCTCAGCGAGTACACTGTCATGCCCATCGGGAACCCTTGGCTGTATGTTTCACTGTATATATAACACAGTGGTGGGATATGCCATCCGTAATTGTTTTTATGAAATAGGAAATGCTAATTTCTATCATTTGTTAGTGCATTTATCTACACCGCTATGCCAGCCTCAATACACACAATTCAGTATATTGTGATAGATATATGTAAACTGTGGCCTTTAACGTGTATCCTATTTCACATCCAAACATTTCATCACTGACCACATCAGGCTTTAAATTCAGGTCAAATTACCCACTGATGGTGAAATATCCTACATCAACCAATTAAGTCAGCCTGGTGCAATAACACAGCAGAAGAAAGAAAGATGTGGTATCATCCTTCAGATTAGTCTGTGTGAGCGACAATGATAAAAGTTTACTGAGGGTGAAACAAAGCCATGACGGCATGTTTAAAGGGTCTTCTTTTGGTAGAATTTAACTAGATAAAGTAACTTTGATCATGATGTGAAAATATGATACCTTTTGAATATTGACTATATATCACACTTGGATATAATTTAAACAAAAAATTACATGTGTAAACAAAATATGTCTAAATTTTTCTTGTCATTTCAAATCTTGATCCATTTTGATTCCTTGATTAGGGGATACAATTCCGATTCACACAACGAAGCTGAGGTGGTTTAACGTTTATCAATGAAGAAAATCACCGATCAACCGCCATAGAATATAACGTGAAACAAGAAAACCGGAATAGTACATTCATCAGATTGCCGATACCCAAAATGTGTTGTCTCATATATCTAGATAACAACGTAATGTAGAGACGCTATTTATTCGTCTTTGTACCGGTTATGCTCAGGAGAATGATATAGAATCATTATTATCTTGTGCAGAGAAGGTGTTGGTCTTGAGTTGAATTACCGTAAACTACATAAATGCTACCTTTCTACTATAGTACTATATATAAAAATTTGTTGTATTGTTGGGAAAATAATGTGATTCAAAAAGTTGTTTTGATCCTGGACAAGGGCGCTGAAAACCATTAAAGAGATGTAAATGTATTTTCACACGTAAAGCTTGAAATCTACTGAACCTTTATTATTCAATCTGTTTCCTTTAGTTAAAAAAATGTAAAATTAAATCGGCGATCGTTATTTAATTTTGAAATGAAGGCGCATTAGAAGACTGTTACCAACAAGTTCTGAGCTGACCTACTTTTGATGAAAATCCTAATGCCTACTCTACTTCGTAGGTCCTGTGACGTTAGTCACCCTGCTCATGTAGAACAAATAAATAACAAAAAGAGAGCAGTGGGAGATATGAACAAAGAAAAGGATAATCGAGTGGAGGATATCGTCTATGTACAAGTTCGTCGGTCTGTTTTGGTCCGATAATAATAGTAAATATGTATTAAGTTCATTGCACTTGTAATTGCGTTGACAACTCCTTCGCCTTTGTACCCGTTCGAAGCCGTACAGAAAATATGGGAGAACCATGGGCGTCGTCAGGATTTCTCGAGAGGCGGTTGTACCCTATGCTTACATATTAGAGAGCCCAGTACTGTCCAACACAGAAAATAACATGCAGTTGGGCGCTGAGTGTCTTTCGCGGCAAACGGTCCTTCTAACGACGCTCTTAAGAAATGGGCGGGTTCTTCCAGAAATAGGTGCCTGTAACGGTTCTTGGAGTGTGTATCGGGGTACAGGATGGCAGGTTATGTCCTAAATTGCGTGAAAGTCAAAGGATTATATTCGGTATTAAACAACCGTCAGTTCGGTGACATCTCAGAGGGTAAAGCGTCTAGTCTTGTTTAGGGTTAAGTATTCTGTTTCCGGACGTTTTCTGTTTGGGGTGTTCTCACTCAGGGCGCTGTTCTTATTGTCGTCATCCGTATGATGTTTCAGGTCTGGCCCATCTGTGGTCTTCAGTGTGTTGTGTCTGTACCAAAAAGAAATAAAAAAGTTTGAAGAGTTTCGTGTTTTGTGTTTTGTGTTGTTGTGTTATTTATTCTTCTTATTATTATTATTATTATTTTTGGTGTAATAATTTGATATATCCTCATCCCACAGACAGGCATCTTCGTGTTTTCAATCATACATGATAAATAACAATAAACAATCAAGTAAACGAATAAAGAAATAAATTTATAAGTAACTAAATATTTAGACAAATATAATAATAAGGGAATAGATACATGTAAATAAATAGTTTGGCATTTCACTTAGCCGAGCCCATATTGTTTGATGGCCATCAAGTATTTGTAGAACAATTAGATAGACGGTCCTTAGTATCAAAGTAACTCGGCATTTTTTTCGCAATAGGCATTTTGGTCGGGCTACTGTTGTCATACATTAATTTAAATTTGGTCATCGGTTTCTGTACGACAGTGGAACAAACAGCCCTCAATATCAAGGTATCTCCGTTGTTGCCATGTCTATTTTATTTCTAAATGTGTCAGTGACAATTTGGCCGAGTATTATATATGGATAGTTTATTTTGGTCATTATGTTTTGTAGGGCTATGGTGAAAACGACTCTCAATATCAAGATATCTCCACTGTCACCATACCCTTTATTACAGACAACAAATTTCTATGATTTCCTGATTTTTAGACCACAGTGACATTGATGTTTGACCTACTGACCTCGGTTTTTGATACTCGACATCTGCGTGACCTCATAGTGATTCCGTTGAACTTTAAGAAAAACCGACCAAATTGATGAAAGTTAAGGAACTAAATAACGAAAGTCCTAAGGAGAAGAATCAAAGTGTGCGTTCAATAGGACATAGGACTTCGCCATCTTGCTGACGTAGTCCAAATGTATACCCCTGTCCACCACAATGACTGCGGTGTCCTGCAACTAAATAACCCAGGTCACATTAGCCTAACATGGCATGATGATGAACTACAGTAATTAGAATTATTTGGAATTGTTTGAATTTCAGGGAAATGCATAATATTCAATTAGACGAAAGAAATGTTTCATAACATTGAAGTAGAGTTATGCAAACAAAAATAAGTTCATTTATTTTAATGCAAATGTTTAATCTGAGGCATGAATTTAATCAGCAATGATGTACTGAATACATTGATTTAAAAATATTGTATTTAACGCTGATGAGGTCAAGTCACCAGTGTTCGTTTCCAAATATCGGTTGAATATCGAATTTTTCTACTTTTTCCATTTACAAAGCATTTTTTTGGCAAAACTACTTCGCCGAATTTGGTTAAACTGCCAATTCTGTCAAACCTTGAAGATTTCGAGACAAATGGAGGCTAAATATATGCTTATATGCATTTAAGACGACATGAAGTTAACATTGTAAATGATGAACTCTGAATTAAGCTCGCTGATTCTGCCTGGTGCGCTTGGTCTCACATGCAGGACATTGTACACAAGAAAGTAACTCGAACTGTTTTGTGGTTGAAGAGGTAATTTAACTGTGTTATGATGCCAACCGGTCATGTAATTGTCATGGATGTACATCGTATCACAGGGTAGAAGTGGTGCAAAATGTCATCAGGTTTCAGCCCTTTAAGTAGAACACGGTAGACACGTTTAAACCCATAGACGGTATGGGAGGCAACTCCCGTTTGAACTCGCAACTCGTCATATGCAAATCACTCATCCCATCACTAAAGTGGCCTGTTTATCTGCCATGTATATAAGCGTTTTACAAGCATACTATCATAGACGAACACGAGTCGTAGGACTCGCTCATATTACACTAATTTCATCGTAGCTTAGTAATCTTATGTCGTATATATGCGTTATCTCAACATTAGTAAATGTACTGGATATTCTATTGGGTGAGATCCTCTTGAAACTGGTACAGGCTCTGGCTACCTTAACTCTCCATTCCGTAGAAAGCAATGTTCAAGCAACTCTCCATTCCTTAAAAATAATGGAGCGTCGGGACAATAGAGTGACGTCACAAGTGTGCTTTAATTAGCTGTACGGTAATCAGGTAATGTAAGCACTGTGAACGAACACTGACTCAGTCTCAGGTATGTGGTGTAACTCTCACAAGCCATTAGGTCTACAAATAATAGTTAAAATTGTATTGATCTGACAAGATACATTTGACAATTCCTTACTCGTGTACACATGATTCTGCCAGCCTGGTTCATCATCCCTGCTAATCGTTCGTCTGACAAAGGCGAGCCATTACAGAAGACGAATTTGCCTGGACTAATATCAGTCGATTGCTAATAGACTTCGCGACCTCCTGACCTTTCCGAATATGCCCATATTTGAGCAAATTAGAAGCCAAGCAATGTGTCGTATATTTCATACCATTTGAACTCAAGTTGTAAGTAGCCGTGAATGTTTGACTGGAGATACGCCCACGTGTCCTTTCCGCGATACATCAAAGGGACCCTGCTATACAGGGTATTCTCGTTATAAAATCGGCTTGTCTGTTAACACCCCCCAGCACGCTCTAACGTCGACCGTTCATTGGCTGTTATTTTAAACGGACTGTTCGAGTAATAACAAAACTGCCCTAAAATCTCTTTTATTTTATATTTTTGTCTAGTGGAAACAATTCCCATCATAGTGCATGCATTACTGTACTACAAAACAAATTATTGTATTTCGATCTTATATTTCAATTTTCTTTAATAGGGTTTTGCCAGTTTTTTTTCTATTCCTGCTTTCCGTTTGGTGAATTAATTTGATACGGTACACGGAGATATTAATGAAACTTGTCGATAACCATCTTTGACTAACACTTCGGCTATCGTAGTGGAAAACTGTCAGTGAGTGCTAGGCAGGGAGTAATAACCTGTCCCCCAAAACCTGGAAAGCCTAGAAATTATTTGAAAAACTGGAGACCCATTACTTTATTGAATGTTATTTATAAACTGGCATCGTCTTGCATTTCTAATAGAATTAAAACTGTACTGGACAAATTGATAAACGAGGATCAAAAGGGATTTATTAAAGGGAGATTTATAGGGGGAAACATCAGATTAGTGTATGACCTGATGCTAGCTACTAAAGAAAACGAGATTCCTGGTTTACTTTTGTCAGTCGACTTCGAAAAAGCATTTGATTCTGTTTCTTGGGTATTTATTGATGAGGTTTTAAAGAGATACAACTTTGGGGAATCGATCAGAAGCTGGATCAAAACTTTTTAGAATGATATTAAAACGTGTGTTATTCAGAATGGTCACTTATCTTCATCTTTTAGAAATAGCCGTGGCTGTAGACAAGGTGACCCTATTTCGCCATATCTTTTTTTACTTTGCGCCGAGATATTGGGGGTAATGATTCGAGAAGAAAAAGATATTAGAGGTATTACGATAGGGCACACCGAATACAAGATCAGTCAGTATGCGGATGACACCCAACTAACCCTTGATGGTTCTGAGCTATCTCTTAGAAAAGCCTTGAATATTTTGGACCACTTTCATAAACTATCGGGATTAAGAATGAACGTGGACAAAACTAAAGCAATATGGATCGGTGCATTAACAGGATCGGAAATAAGATTATGCCAAGATGTAAAATTAGAATGGGCGACTGATTTCAAAATGCTTGGAGTAGAGTTTTCTTCAACAAACTTTGTGGATATCTGGAAAATGAATTATTTGGCAAAGTTAGAAGAATTGATAAGAGAACTAAGCAAATGGAAAATGAGGAACTTAACACTACTTCGAAAAGTCACAATCATAAAATCATCTGCCTTATCCAAACTAACTCATCTATTTCTTGCCCTTCCCAACCCCCCAGACGACTTCATCCAAGAACTCAATACAGTTCTCTTTAAGTTTATTTGGAACGGGGGGAGCGATAAAATACAACCAAAAATAATTACGCAGAATTATAACGACGGGGGGCTCCGCATGGTCAACGTTACCAATTTTATTAATAGTTTAAAAGTCTCCTGGATAAGAAGAATTTTGCTACATACCAGAAAATGGAAAGATCTTGTAAATATTGACTCGAATACCCTGCAAAATATATGGAATTTGGGGAATGACTACCTTAAAAAAGTACTTAAAGATACCTCAAATCCTTTCTGGCGAGATGCATTCCATGCTTGGTATCATTTGAGACGAAAATCAAGCCCACGAGAAGTAAATGATATAGTAAATGAACCACTTTGGTTCAATAGTAACTGCGAACAACCTTCGTTTTTTATCCAGCATTGGTACAACAATAATAGTAGGTACAACAATAATAGTAGGTACATTCGTGACATTCTCGGACCCGATGGTACTATTTTATCATTCCATGATATAAAAAGCAGATACAATATCAGAGGAACCTATTTAGACTATATCCGTGTGGTTTCAAATATTAATAGAAAATGGAAAACTGAGATAAGTCAAAAATATGAAGATGTTATGTTGTATACTCCAGTTATTGATTTGGAAAGAAAACTTTTGAGAAAACAAACAAAAGGCTGTAGAATTTTCTACGATGTACTTAATAAGGAAGATGGGCTAGTGGTAAAATCGGCGAATAAATGGGAAGAAATTCTAAATGGGAAAATTGACTGGACGAATACTTATAAAAGTACATTCTCCAGCACTGGATACACAAAATTAAGAAATCTGCAGTATAAGATCCTACACAGGAGTTTATGTACAAACTCGTACTTACATACTATTGGGAAGCGAACAGACAACTTATGTTCCTATTGCAAGATCAACAAAGAAACGATTGAACATTTATTGTTTGGATGTATTAAAGTTTGGCACTTTTGGGATGAAGTGAAGCAGTGGTTTTTGAATATTAGTAAATATTACTCCTGAAATAATTGTGTGTGGTTGGGATGGTTGGCAAAAATGTCTGAATACTCGTATGTTAATAACGAAACAGTATATTTACAGTAATAAATTCAAAAATTCCGAGTTAAATTTGAAAGCGCTTCAGAATAAAATTCGCAGTAATTATCAAGTCCAAAAATATAGTTCCCTTATCAGTAACACATCTGACAAGTTTCAAACAAAATGGATGATGATTAGGAATCATTTTGATACACAAACAACTCTGTAAATGTAAATATCCTTATAACACTTACCGTTGTCCAATAGTGATTAAGGACGTATTTTGTTAATATGTACCCCTGTTTGTATACATGAGCAGTGTGACTAACGTCACAGGACCTACGAAGTACAGTAGGCATTAGGACTCGAACGCGAACTGAACTCTTGGAAATCCCCACCCCCAGTTGAAATCCTGCCTATATTAAGATGGGCACCGCCCAAGTCAGAATCGCCAGTGATTTTCATCAAAAATCACCAGAAATTTTCATCAAAAGTAGGTCAGCTCAGAACTTGTTGGTAACAGTCTCCTAATGCGCCTTCATTCCAAAATAAATAACGATCGCCGATTTAATTTTACAATTTTTTAATTAAAGGAAACAGATTGAATAATATAGGTTCAGTAGATTTCAAGCTTTACGTGTGAAAATACATTTACATCTCTTTAATGGTTTTCAGTGCCCTTGTACAGGATCAAAACAACTTTTTGAATCACATTATTTTCCCAACAATACAACAAATTTTTATATATAGTACTATAGTAGAAAGGTAGCATTTATGTAGTTTACGGTAATTCAACTCAAGACCAACACCTTCTATGCACAAGATAATAATGATTCTATGTCATTCTCCTGAGCATAACCGGTACAAAGACGAATAAATAGCGTCTCTACATCACGTTGTTATCTAGATATATGAGACAATACATTTTGGGTATCGGCAATCTGATGAATGTACTATTCCGGTTTTCTTGTTTCACATTATATTCTATGGCGGTTGATCGGTGATTTTCTTCATTGATAAATGTTAAACCACCTCAGCTTCGTTGTGTGAATCGGAATTGCATTGCTGTGACACACCAACACACTCCGTGGCAGTGATTCTGTATCCCCTAATCAAGGAATCAAAATGGATCAAGATTTGAAATGACAAGAAAAATTTAGACATATTTTGTTTACACATGTAATTTTTTGTTCAAATTATATCCAAGTGTGATATATAGTCAATATTCAAGAGGTACAAAAAAAACCAAAGTATGTCCTCATATTTTCACATCCATGCCAAGAAATACTGCATTGAAAAGGGTCCATTTAGCCTACCCTGTTTTATCGCTCTAATCAGCAAATGGCGGGGTCATATTTCTGCTGTCAAAATTGTATTTCCCTCCAAAGTCTTAACCCTTGAATCCAAGTCACACACTCTCTGATGCAAAGTAATGATTGTCCTAACTATCCGATTAGCACATTATGAACATGTCTTTGGTCATAGTGTACATATCATAACTCACATCAATGTTTTCTGCTATATTATTTCAATGATATGGTTTAACAATTTAAGTTATGCAAACAGCGCTGATTGTTTGAGGGTATATGCAGTAGGCCTATGCTGTCGGGCAATTGTGAAATTGTCCCAGATGCACGTTAAGATTAACCTCAGTAATAGGGCCATGTGGCATACAGTGGAATGTGGATCAATGACAGGGTATTTTTAGCCGGACAGGACTCGGTGGTGGTAACTGATACTCATTAAATGCGATAAAACGCTGGAGCAAAACGGACCACAGTTTTCTTGACATGATGATCAAAGTTACTTTATCTAGTTAAATTCTACACAAAGAAAATAAATTAAGACCCTTTAAACAGCCGTCATGGCTTTGTTTCACCCTCAGTAAACTTTTATCATTGTTGCTCACACAGACTAATCTGAAGGATGATACCACATCTTTCTTTCTTCTGCTGGGTTATTGCACCAGGCTGACTTAATTGGTTGATGTAGGATATTTCACCATCAGTGGGTAATTTGACCTGAATTTGAAGCCTGATGTGGTCAGTGATGAAATGTTTGGATGTGAAATAGGATACACGTTAAAGGCTACAGTTTACATATATCTATAACAATATACTGAAGTGTTAATTATAAATCTAATTTTAATCAGAATTATTTCAGCTCAGAACTTGCTGTTAACAATGCCCTAATGCACGTTCATGCCAAAAATCAAGGTTCTAATGTCAACGGTTCTCCTTATTTTGCCGACGAAAGGATTCGGATGGACTGACTCACTGACTCATTACCGGACAATTTGCGATCTGTAGCCTACTTTGTAGGAATAATGTCTGTCTAATGTGTGTTTGTACGTATATATAATCGTAACTGTGTTTTTGTTCTGTGATGTACATCATGTATTTGTGTATAGAATAAAAAAAAATCTTTGACCAACACATATTATGTAACACAACTTGCGCGTGCTAAAAACAAACGTATTCGGTGCACTCAGATCTGATACTAAGGTACAAATTGTACCAGTACGTATTATTTCTCCCAAGTACACTCTCACATACACATACTGCTCACTTCTGGCTGCTACTAAACTACATTAATAATCCATATCCCTAGTTGTATTCTGTCCTAACTCAGAAACTCTAGCTGTGATAGGTGAATATAGGGTAAGGGGGCGTGGCTTTCCTATCATAGCTCAGAGCGGACGAAGGTTAAAATGTGGCGATGAAAGTTGACCTTCCGAAGAGTGCCTTTTCGCAATCTTTCGCTGACGAAAATAACGAAACGGTGGAGAAAAAATATGCCAATTTTATACAGTTTGACCGACCTCAGCTTCTTTGACCATGTACCATGTCTCATGATTGTTTTGATGCTGACAAAATGTGATCAAATGTGTGGGAAAAACATTGACTGATTTTCTTGTCTTGGCGCCTTTCTGACATGTTGTAAGAATATGACCTACGCTATTTTCATCTCGTGACCTTTATAACCGGCAAGGATCGATGTCCATGTCCATGTCAACTGTGGAGAAAGAAACACGGTTTTGTTGACAAAATCCGTGTTTGAAGGCAGATTTCGTCTAATTAAATGAGTCATTAGGTGGTTATCATAGTGCTGGAGATGCCAAAACATATTATTTATTCGATAAAATGCTTTTGGTGCCTCTGTCTCAGTTCCCCACGCCGTGTGCAGTTAAAGATCTCGAGCGACTGACGTCTTATTTAGTTCTTTCCATTTTGAGCCCTATCAATGATTCGGACTAAGGAGTTCGATTCAGCAACAACAGCCAAAAAAATAGACTCCTTAGCCGATGTTTTCGGGCTATATTCTGTCCCAGACAAGGACTGATTATGTAGGCAAGTTTTCCCAATTATATTTGATTAAGATGTGCTCGAACTATCCAAACGAAACAACGATCATCGTTTGTATTTTGTATCTTTAATAAAGCTGGGTTTTTTGTTAAAGATTGGAAGAGTGGTATGTAGCTGCTATACCGGGCACTGGTTGGTATTCAGCAATTTTCACCTGTAACGCTGTCAGCTTACCCAATTTTCACCCACTCACTTCCCATTCGTAGGTTGGTATGTCTTCGGTCGATTTTCTCCCGTTACCTGTTGTTCAACATGAGATATATTCGTGCTAGAAACGGTGATATTTTTAAGCAATGGCTAGAAATATATCACCTTACGAATGTTTAACTTCAAACTAATAAACCATTCACCACCCTTTCTCTTTCTCGGCTTGTTTGTTTAGTAGATGGCCGATTGTTGCCTCATTATCCGAGAGGAATTCTACTCGATCGCTTTATTTTTCGATGTTTTAATATTTTATATTTGAAATATATAATACTATATATATATTCTTATTTGTTGACTTGATTTATACTTGTACATGATTTGCATTAATATCGAGGATTATTTTGTTGTTAAAATATGCTGTATGTGAGGAGTTTACTTACCTTCTGTTCTACGTTGTTGAAGATGGGCAGATGTTTTCAGCTTTTTTTTGTCCCAGGCCCTCCATCAGTGTCGTTCTCCAAATCAGAAATAACAGATTGCCTCTTAAGGGAGCCGAACTCACATCGTCTCTGACAACAGCCGCATGACCATATAGACAGACACTCGAACCACCACGATCAGGACATTATACATGCGCGCGAGCTGTACATCACTTGTCTCGAGCTGACACATCGTAATGTCCCACTCTATAACATGCAATAGTTGTTTTATTAAACCGGATGTCCTATTTGAATAAAATGGGGACTTTATAATCATGTGAATGAGGATGGTACGATGAAATATAGGCATATATCGTGTTCAACACTGCGCGACCGTTGTTGATGTCGTAGAAAGGTGTGCCCCGCCTAGCAACACCTAGAGCGATACAAAGCTAAAATATCCCCCGTTAAAATTGTCCCTCTACCACCCGAAAACACGTTCTTGCTCTTAGAGACCCAACCCTCGTCTGACAATATCAGTGCATGCACCGAAGATTCTCGAAGCTAGCTTCGGGCCTAAACCGGTTTGGGGAATTTATAATTCGAACTAGCCCGGACGAGGCAATCTCCTGCTTGTACGATTTATTTCGCTATACCAGGGACTAACAGTTCCGAGCGTACAGCTACCTCTACAACACCCTTTTTTTCTTTTTGGCGAAGATCTTACTTCGCCCTTCTAGAACCCTTCCCTATCCCAGGCAACCGCCGTTCCAGCGCTGCCAACAATTACTAAAATACGAGACAAAGACGTGAATTCTCCATGTTATATCACATGTGTCAAAATCCGTAACATGCAGTGTACAAAAGTACACTGCTCCCTAAAAGCACCCAATTTCAATAAAATGGTAACCACCCACTAGTCCAGTCTCATTAACAGACTGTCTATAATTACACCCAAACCCACTAAAAATCTCGCTCAAATGGTCAGCCTCATGGGACTGATCACTTTATTTCTCAAAAATATAATCCGCGGGCTAGCCTAACAGCTTCACGGCCTCAATAAATACAATCAGCCGCATGAGACTGCTCACTTGAATTCTTAAAAATATAATCCGCAGGTCAGCCTACCAGCTACATGGCCGCACTAAACACCAGAATATCATACAATCCACGACTGGAACAAGCCTCTAAACTACTACCTGTCGAGACTATAAATTGGGCTCCCCATTCCCCCTCCCCTAATAATTTCAAGGCTCGCCTTCGTCAGCAGCCAACAATTACGCACGAAGAGTCAGAAACGTGTGTGCGCACCACACGGCCACTGACCCCAATGTACATACGCCCTCGCAAACGGCTTCCCCACCAGAGTGAATGAGCATCTATGGCGGATGAACATGATCATAACTGCTACACCTCCACAGATTATCAAGCGCACACAAAAGAATCGTTGAGCTCATAAATAGAAAAGGGTTGAGACCATAGAAGAGCTTCGAGACCATACCCTATTTAGATACTCTCCATGTAGCGGCTATCTTGCTCCCCCAAATCAACGACACATCAAAACACACACAGCAAGATGGCGGATAGACAAATCTCACCATGGCTCCATGGCGAAGACATGGGGGGGAAAAGACCGGTACTCTTCTCCCTTAACCTCAGGCCTCCGACATGGCTGACCACACTACATCTTCTCACACAATATTTCCTCCAAGTCACTTCATGAATTAAACTTCACTTCACATAGACTTGCATGAACGTAACACACAGCTTAACACACAGAGGAAAAGCCACAAAGAACACACAGTTATTGAATCTCAACAGGAGTCGCACAGAAACGCGATTGACGCGTATATCTACCACATAGAATCTCCATACACACAAATTCTCGAACCACACAACAACTATCCAACACAGACGTCCAGCGCCCGGTTCCCTCACATAGATTACTTAAACACACCTAGTTCATCACAACGCATCAAATTCTTCCATAACACACTACACTATAACGCCGCAGCACACATCACAATTTTCGAACATCCAACTCCCGAACACACACCAGAGTTCTCCAACATGCACCATAATTCTAGAACAATAGTTCCAAAATACACATTACACAACACATTACCAACGGTTTGGGTCTAGAATTTTATATATATATTTTTTGTCTCAATTCCACAATGCCTCAAACAAATATCCTAGGATAATTTCACATAGAAAATCAAAACCTAATGCAATGCATCCATCACTGCATACACGTGATGGCACACATCCATATATCCCCACAAAGCTGACACTATACTACATCTCTTCAGACGCATACACAAAATGAGCCACCAATGGCCCATTAACTAGCTCCACCATTTATCAGTTACTGGCAGAGCGAAATGGAGCCCACATTAAGCAAGTCACGAGTCCATAAAAATTCAAACTGCAAAAACCTTGGTGTCCCCAATAACCAAGGCTTTATCCCTAAAATCTACAACACATCCATAGGCTGACAGGAAATCGAAGCCTAGCAACAGGTCGTCAACCAAGGGTGCCACCACTATATTTCCAGTACAGTGAAAATCAGAGATGGATAATGGGACCTGCCGAACTCGCATTCCCATACTGGTCATTCCTCGAAAGGCACCAGTCAACCGAATAGGCGAAGACGACAATCCCTGCAGACCCAACCTAGCAAATAAATGTTCACTAATGACGGTGACTTGGGCGGACGTGTCTACCACAGCAGTCACTGGCACCGACCCAAACTTAACTGGATTGGACATCGCCCACCCCTGGGAACGAGACAGAGTAACATCTCTAACTGCTGCAGTTCAGTAACGCCTACCTCGTCCCCCGTGGACGAACCCACACCACTATTTGCAGTTGCCAATTCAGCCCAACCATCTAAACCACGTCTAACAGGACCAAAACGGCTTATGTGACCGGGTTTACGGCACGAGTAACAGAGTCGCGGTGGACGAAAGGGCCGCGATGACCGACTTACAAGCATCAGGAAAAGCCTCCCCCACTGAATCAACTTTAACTGTCCTACATGTGACTGTCTGAAAGTCCAACTCTCTCAGGTTATATCGTGAGGGGTTCACATAAGTCAAGGCTTCCGTGATTGTTGTGGGACTCTTTTCCATAGCAAATCTCACAGCTTGTATTTCCCTACACCCCCTAAGAAAATGTTCCACCGCTACTGACTCAATAATCTTTTCCGGTGCATTCGGATACCCGTCCCTTGCCAACCTAGCGCATCTAAAAGCAAACTCCTCTAAAGTATCCTCGGGACCCTGCACTTCCGCCTGCAAACGCTGCCTAACTGCACGCGGAGGTTCCCTACTGTTATAATGGCATTCCATTGCTTTGAGGAGCATATCAAACGAGGTGTTGACTGCCTCCGATTGATAGCTGTAAAACACCATGGCATCGCCATAAATACAATCGGTTAATTTCTTAAGACACTGGTCTTTATTCCAGTTTCTACTTTCAGCTTCCAACTCAAACTTAACCCTAAATGGAACCCAGTCCCCTCTGATTCCTGAAAACACTAAAGTTTTGGGAAGCCGGGAACTTTGGCTAGTGTGGCGTTCTCGGGATACATGTCGCTCGGTTAATCTGGATCTGGACGAGCATCCACTACATTTACTAGGGGAGGCCTCAACCTCCCCCTCGGTATCAGTAGCGGACACATCGGTCAGAATCCCATTATCTATATCCCCTTGGAGATATTTCCCCCTACCACAGCATTGTCTAATAACAATCCATTCCTATTTACTGGGCATTCGGAGTTCGGAGCTAAAGTCCCACCACGGTGCAGGGACTGATGGAATACATTATCTGCATCCCTAGTGTCATCTGGAAACGGCAGACCAGCGTCCAGTCCTGTTGTTTCATTCAGATCTAGTGGACATGGGGGATCGGGAAGTGCAGCTGATGCATTCGCGTGATCATGGAGTTCATTCTGTTGAACATAGGCTGCATTCACTTGATTTGCAGTTTCTCCCCCACCCTCAACTAAGTGTTCGGGTTTATTACTCACAACAATATGTGTTGGGTCCGCCTGACCAGCGTCCCCGGTGTCTGTCCAGACGTCGCATGTGATGAAATCTCTGACCCCTCCCTGCTTGGAGCACTAAGCAATGCAACAACAGTCTCATATCTAAACCCACTTGCTCCATCTTACCATCAACTTGCTCCACCTTACCATCAACTTGACCTATTTGTGTAACCATTTGCTGACCTTGTACCACTATTTGTTGACTTTGTGCAACTACTTTCTCATCCAACTGGCCTAACTGAAGCTCATATGCCTTACTATTGTCATGCAACTGGCCCACCTCTGCATCCAATGCATCCACTTGGGCCATTATTCTTACTCTCCATGCATTCACTTGGGCCATTATTCCAAGTTTCCATGATCCAAGGATTTCTTCTAGTCGGCGATCAACTAAAACATTAATGTATTCCGGACTTCCCGACAAGTCTTACCTGCCCCTCTAGCACTAGATCGGCTATATGCCCGGCATTAAACTGAGTCGCCTACATAAAATCCGTAAAACTAAGCAACCTGCCCTCTTCCTGCAAGGCTACCACACGTGCACTTCGACTACTCCCCACCCCTTTCAACTTTTGCAGTGCTTCCTCTATAGCCACTGACACATCAATGGGGCCTAAATCAGCCATGTTAACCAAAGTGGAATGATATACGGTATAAGTCGAAAGAATAATTACAAGCGTCTAGTCCGTCATTCATAATCCAGCCGTCGTCCATTAGAGAATATCCGCGTCCATAATCCAAATTATAACACATATAAGGGAATTCCATTTTCCATATAACAGTATTAGCACCAAATTCAAAAAGACAATCATAGTATACATAAAGATAGGCTTGTTTCCTGCAAGACAGAAGCGGTCAACAGTTTTCAATGATGCCGGCAAGACATCATGATGTTCCAAAAATATCAAATCCGTATCGCTGATCAGTATTCTTAATCCATAATATTCGTTATAGAGTCTTTGGGAAGCCGGAAAATCTAGTCAAATAAAATCAAATATATCAAAGACTTTCAGTGAGTTTCCTCTCCAGAAACTCACTGAAATAAATGAAAGACAACCCACATTGGTATATCTGCTACAAAACACCAAATTTGACACCAAAAATAAATAGCAGTTTCAACTCTTCACACATAGAAAATGAAACATATTTAAACATGTACATGCTCGAGTTCAAAATGATGAAACGCTTTTATGAACCAAATACACACGCGTTACCACAGTCAACGCGTTCTAGTTTGTCTATTCAGCTATAACTATTAGAAGAAAGAAAAAAAAGAACAAGACCCATCTCTAGAACAAGTGCAACACGTGTTACCACACAGTCAACGCGTTGTTGCAACTTCTGTTAATCTTGCACTATTTCAATTTACAACTAATTATGAATAGGGCACTAAAGAAACCCAGGGTGCACTCCGGACAAACAAAATATTCATCTAAAAAGTAATCAGTCGGCAAAATCAGTCCGATAAGCGAATTTTTTAAGTTGACAGCCAACCTATTCAGTCGCTGTGTCTCGGCGATACAGACCATTCGAAAAAGAAGAAAAAATAAACGTATACAAATTAGGAATCTATCATTCGAGGAATATCTTGAATAAACACAAACACGTTTCCGTTGTATCAGAATGGGGAAAACGTTATCAGATAACAAAATCAACCGTTCTCAAATTAAATTAATATGTGTTTGGAATTGACAGTAAGAATGCATTCGCATTGTTGCAGGCATCACACAGCAACACCTGGAGTGACAATGGACAAAAACTTCCATAAAAATTTGAATCTCCCCAATATACTAGCTCTATATGATAACCCAGTAAAAATATTTGAAAAATGTATAACCCTGCCAGGCTCAAATCGCATTCAATAAACAACTGCGTCAATTTATCCGGCTCTTGCCAACCCATTGGCCACGAACGGTCAAAATGCCACTACTAATAACACATCGCGTTTATCACAGGACAATAATACTGTATATACGGCGACGCCAAGTTCAATAAATAAATAGGATAAATACACTATTCCCAAGAAATGTTAACTAGTTATACTGGCTATATACCAAACATATATTTAATAGCAATCACCAAATTGAACACTAGTTTCCCGACGAAGAGCGGCAAAACGAAAACGGTTATATCACACAACCCTATGTGTTATCGATAGTGCCGAATGTATTACCACGTAGGCCTTACTAACACAACGCGTCTATCACAGGGCAGTAATACTCTATATACGGCGACCCCAAGTTTATTGAATGCATACGACCGATACACTGTTTACAAGAAATGTTAACAAGCTCAGCCGGTTCTATACCAGAAAAATACTTGATAGCACGGACTGAATTGAACACACGACTAGTTTCATAAGGAAAGAGGGGGAAAACGCCTAACCGACCGCTATATCACACAAACCGGTGTGATTATTATATTGTCAAATTTCACTATCGCGTAGCTAGCCTATCAGCCGAGACAAAAAAAACTGTGCTCAATCAATTGTCTATTCAATGAACAGCCTGCCAGCCGTGAAAGAATTTATACAGAAGTGTCTACTAGAATAGCCCACATGTCAGAATGGCCTTCTCTCGGTAAAACAATTCAACCTTCAATCTACCAGTGGACAGCCGGTCAAAACCACAGGGGTGGGAGACACGCGAACGAAGACAGAATATGGCCGGCTTCCATGCCGCGTTTGTTTACCGGAAATTTTATCAATCTTCCAGACATAAATTGGTTCTCAACCGTAAAAAAAAACATTATTTCAATTCTGACGCCAGTTGTCGTAGCAAGGTGTGCCCCGCCTAGCAACACCTAGAGTGATACAAAGCTAAAACATCCCCCGTTAAAATTGTCCCTCCACCACCCGAAATCACGTTCTTGCTCTTAGAGACCCAACCCTCGTCTGACAATATCAGTGCATGCACCGAAGATTCCCGAAGTTCTAGTTTCGGGCCTAAACCGGTTTTGGGAATTTCTAATTCGGAACTAGCCCGGATGAGGCTTTCTCCTGGCATGTACGATTTATTTCGCTATACCAGGGACTAACAGTTCGGAGCGTACAGCTACCTCTACAAAAAGGCCGTGTCAAGATGGCTGTTCGATCTCGGCTTGTTTGTCGACTCAATCGCATAATTTGGATGAGTAACGTTCTCGGTGATCTTACGTACTTTTTCAAAAGATTTACTTCAGTCAATTACCAAATCACATTCATTAATTTTTATCACCAACTGGCCGACGTAAACACATCAGGTCGACGAAGATACGTGTACATCAATCTTCGTTGGTGAAGGATATCGTTTACGAGAGTATGTTGGCGCGCGCACTATGGGAGGCAACTCTTGGTCCGGCAGATGTTGCCGTGGAACAATTTGTCATGTTCAACGCTCTGCCGTGGTACATGGCATTTATTCAACGGAAAGGCAAGATATGACTGCATCATCACTGAACATCACGATCTGTAGAATGACACGTGTCAGGCTGTCAAACCAATGAAAACATTACAAATTTACATGAGGCATAATAAAATTTCTTATGATGGATCAACTTGTCTCGTCTTGTAAATGTTGCTAAGAACATTTCAGCGACACTCTCCTGCTGTTGCATCATATGTCGAAGCAGAGTACATTTGTCGGTTGACATTCGCAGTGTGTGGATTTTGCAGTGGCTAGAGGATGCGGTACAGTACCGCATTTCGATCGGGTTAGTCTTCTATTCTTAGAATTTCAAATCCATCTCACGGTGGCTAACTTTCATGACCGTTCACCGTTCTGATGCGTTTTGAAATGCCGACTCAGATAAGATTTGGTTGGAAATGTCTTTGACACCCGCACGGAGTCAATTGGACTTTCTGGCAGGTGGTTCAGATGGTATGGATTGTATAATCATCATTAGTTGGTTGTCGATAAACCGCCGATAAATCGATTTGACGTGACCCATTGCTAAGAATGTAATAGATTGGGGACTTAAACCAGAACCTTTCAAAACGAAACGTGTTATGTGTCCTGTCGTACTTGGCCTAAACCGATCAACTCATCTGTGGGAGAAATCTCGCATTGCTGATAGATGTAAAAAACAGCGGAGAAATGAAGAAAGGAATAGCAGTGATGGGTCAATATACTCACAAATGGCGATTCGTCTAACACGAAAATATATCGAAGATGCTCTAATTTATCATATCCCTCCGAAGAAATATACACCAAATCATTATCATCTTTCTCTCGAAAATAAAGTAATGCATTTGACTTTCATTTTATGAACGAGATAAGTTTCATCAATGGTTTACTATATCCCAATACAACTCGACGTTTGTGTCTCAATACACCCCGTGCGCATGACGTATCCAGTTTCTTAAATACCTCAAATGCATACATCTTAAAAATGTATCGATACAGAGAGTGAAATTGTCCATCAGTCCACCCCATTTTTATATCTCTGAAACAGTGTTTATCCAGTTGACCAGTTTTACTCTTTTACGTTATTATCACTGAAACAGTTTTAAAATACCTCACTGTCTTGAATATAAATATATATCGCTCTCAGTCTGTAAAAGTTATTCTGACAGGACGAATTCAAGGACTTAACTCTTGTAGCGAAATGCTAGCTTACTAGTGATGCTTATCTTATGAATGATCATCGTTGTGGAACCGGACAGACAATTCGCGCTACCCCATAATTTGGATGCATGATCGAGGTTGACATTTATAGCATGGGCGATTTTGATGAAGTTTTGCTGTTTATTTGTTTGTTTTTCTGACAACATGATCCTACCCATTTAGACCCACAGTCACAGTCCTATGTGTATTAAAAGACAATTGCCATTTCTATTTTTAGATAACGGCTGGGATATTTGAGATCCTTTTACACCCTGACCACATTGGAAGGCTCATTGGCAAAGGTCGGAGTAATATTATTAAAGTAGAAGAAAAGTATTCCTGCCATATATACATGGAACCAAGCCAAACAAACCCCGAGAAAATCAGCGCCACGATTAATGCTTCGTCCATGGAGTTGCTGCAGAATGCTATAAGAACGGTACTGGGAAAAGCAGAATCGGTAGGTTAACAGCGAACAGTTTCATCATAATCTAGACTACAACGTATATCATATGGACTAAGAATGCTGATCAGCGATACGGATTTGCTATTTATGGACCATCATGATGTCTTGTTGTCATCATTGAAAACTGTTGCAGAAAATTAGCCTAGTTGTATGTATACTATGATTTATCCTTTTGATTTTGTGCTAATTGTCCCCCGCTACTTAGTAGGGGGGGGGGGGGGACTTAGAAACACCGGTGTCCGTAATTCCTTAATTCCGTAAGATTTTCTTGTCCGGACAATAACTCATGAACGATTTAACCGATCAACTTCAAACTTGGGGTGTGCCTTGACATTGGCAAGAGGATGGTTGGGATTGTTTTTCAGCAATGTGCATAATCCAATATGGCCGCCGTCCGCCATTTTGGATTATAAGCAGTTGGATCTTAGATTTTCTTGTCCGGACAATAAATCGTGAATGATTTAACCGATCAACTTCAAACTTGGGGAGTGCCTTGACATCGGTGAGAGGACGGTTGGAATTGTTTTTCAGCAATGTGCATAATCCAATATGGCCGCCGTCAGCCATATTGGATTATAAGCAGTTGGATCTTAGATTTTCTT
>JAVTVY010057487.1:0-30779 GCA_036873755.1 Hanleya hanleyi | reverse complement strand
TAATAGTCCATATAGCTGCGTGCATCGCACTCGTAAGGCACCTTCATTATACAAAGTGGGGAGCACGTGCTTGTCGAAAATGAAGTGTCAGCACCACTTTCCCGCGTTCGAATGCCAACGGTCGTCCCGTGTCATCTCTTATATCCACCGTGATAGTGTTGATGTGGGTTTGTCGTACGGGTAGGTAGAGCATGTGCGTGAAACTGTGGGAGACTTGATCTCCATACGTCTTTTTAATGGGCACCACCCGTAACAGAGGTGTGTTGATATCGCCCACGATGTGGTTGTCCACCACGTCCGAGTAGACGTAGAGTCCGTACATACCCGAATTCATATCCATCGGGATCTCGCCTTGGTGGGCGGTGGGACCAGCGAACGTCCGTAGATCGAAACCCAGCATTTGCTGTAGGATAGGACTCAGTACGACACTCGCGTTGGCGGTGACGATAAGCTGTGCCTTGTCGTTGTGTGCGTTGTAATCGAAGTCCACGTGATTCTTGAAGGGATAGTCTTTCATGGGTTTTGAAGTATTCGTGACCTCCGTAGAGCCTTATAATGCAACAGTCTTGACAGCCCACCCATGAACTCCTTGGGAGTATCGTATTGGCCTTCGGGGAGGGTGAGTCGGGTGTCTTTTCCTTCGTAGGTCACCTCGTACCACACTTCATTGGCTCGCACGTTGTACCACGAGTAAGGGTATTGGACATCCACGAGGCCACATTCCCAGCGCCCAGCTAAATGCAACGGTTGCGGTAACTGGGTCACGTACTTGGCCAAGGTGTTGTCAGGAAACACATCCAGCGAATTGTTACTGGGTAGGGTGAGGTAAAACATGGCGACTGAGCTGTCCTGCTGCTGCTGTTGGTTTTAATAGGTGTTCCAGGCCTTGGGGGGTTGTGTCCGGCGTCGTGTTCGTCGCGTTGACTTGCTACGTGTCACGGCTCTGAAGATGTGGGGTGTCCTGATCAAGGATGGTTTTTTAAAGGTCTGAAAAGAAGGTGCCCGTTGTGGTGGTGGTGTTTTGGGGGGTGACTCCGGTTCCCATTCGGATTCCCAAGAAGGTAGTGGGCCACTCGGCGATTGCTGGGTTCGCTGCATAAAGGCCCAGCGCTGGGGGTTCCCCACCAATTCCTGTGGTACATGCATATCTTTCAAGCCTTGAGCGAAGACCTCCCATCCTCGAGCATCCGTGTGCGACCTGCGTTTACGCATCAGGTCATTCACTAAATCCGTCATGTGGGTCCCGGGGACCACCTGATTCTGTACCAGTAGTTCGCCTTTATCATTCCAAGTCATGTTAGGATTCTGTTTCATCCGTTGTAATACCAGGCCAGCTTGTTTCTTGAACGATGCAGGTACACTCTTCAGCACTTCGTCTTCCACCCACTGTGGGGCTGTGGGTGGTACCCCTGGTAATGGCGGCTGTTGGAGCGGTGCTGAAGTCGGCGGTGTGTCACGTGGTGGTGGTGGTGGGGTAGAGAGGGTTTTGTATTGGTCCATGAACGTCATGTACCGTTGAAGCGTCTCATTGTACCGTTGCACTTTTTTCACTGTCGCTTAACCCCGGTCTCTGTAAGATCTGTTGCATCTCTCCATCCAGGGTGTTTATGGTCTTCACCGTAGGTGGGACAGGGTAGGGCGATTGGAGGTTTTGAAGGAACCGTGGTTCGACGAGGACCATTTTTTTCGTGTGGTTCATTGTCGGCCGAAGAGTCCACCCAATACTGGACCCAACACGGAAGCGGCCAACGGTGCTAAGATGGCCCCGAGAAAGCCGCCTTTCTGTAACACCTTTTTCTTTTGTGTTTGAGGGACCCGCTTCTGGACTAGGGTTCGGAGACCTGTCTTATGCTTGGCCAACTTGGTCTTCTGAGCCGGAGTCAGTGGTACGTTGCCTTTTAACAGATTGTACCCGATCTCGCACAGACAGCGTACAAGGTCAGGGTCCGCACCGCGTACAATGGTTCGGACCAACTCGGGTGGGGCCGTCTTCAATACACGGAGCGTGGGAGCGTGCTTCCGTACTCGCGCAGACATCATGTACAACTAATGCTAGAACCCACAACTCTGCCCTTTTTATCCACCTCAGAGACAAAGTCAACCCTGCTGTGGTATTCATTCTTTTTATTATTCCCCATCATCAAACACACAGACCCCAGCTGCGGGAGCCACTGTGGGTGTGTTTACATTATTTTTGCATGTACACGTCGTGGGCCTCTCCGGGAAAGATGCCGGTGCGTAGTCGAAGGTGGTCGGGGGTGGCTTGCTTGAGGTCGAAGAGCATATACCCGTGCTGAGGGGTTGTGGCATCTTTAAATGCTTCCAACACAAACGGTGTGCGGCCGGGATACATCTGTCTCGCCAGGTGCAGCAGTTGAGTGGTATCTCTCGGGTTTTTGAAGACCACCAGGTAGTGGTCATTTAAGCTGATGTTCCGATGTTCTTTGTTTTTACTGAACAGATTCTGCACAATGTAGATGATGCTGAACCGTCGATGATGGCTGCCTTTGGTAAAGAGTTGGGTGACCCGCGCATCCGTCTCCGCCATGAGATCATCCAGAACCACCAAGGTGTCGGTTCCAAATCGGCCAGGTTGGGTAGGCCTTCCACGAACGTGATGTGGGGCATTGCTGCATACGCTTCCTGCCATTCTCCGTAACACCACACGACTCGGGCAATGGGTGGGGTGATCATGCTGTCGGCGTGTTGAAGGAGCTTCCTGACGAAGTGCGTTTTGCCGGAACCCGTTGGTCCTGCGATGACGCAAGTGAAGGGATGCTGCCACCGAGGGTCCATGGTTCGAGCTGTATGCGCTGTCGTGGTAACCCGGTGGGTACAACGTCGGTCGTCGTTGTCTGTTCACTGCGAGTGATGATGGTGGTGGGTACAACGTCGGTCGTCTTTGTCTGTTCACTGTGCGGGATGAAATCCGGTGGGTTTTCAGACGTAGTGGGTGTACTTGGTGTAGGTGTGGAGCTTGGTGTTGAGCTCGACGTGGCTTGTACACGGGGTGTGGTGGTGACTGGGCTCGATACGGGGTTGACTGATGCTATCTGTAGACCGGTTTCACTGGTGGCTGGTGTTCTCAGTTGGTTAAGTAACGTGCTGACATAGGCTACGTCGTAAAACACACCTCCGTACAACACACTCAGCAGGGTTAGCAGTATCACCACAAAGCCCACTTGCGCTTTGCGCGTTTTGGGAGACGCTGTGTTCAGAGGCAGCTGCTGTTTGTCCGATCAAAAGATCGGGTGGTCAAAGTCTAGCCGGGTAATCAATGGCATCGTCGTCTGGTTCATTGCTAGACATTTGTTCATTGGGTTTTGCCGCCGCTTCTCTGAGGGCACGAGCCCACTCCAACTCGTCTGATGACCGCTCGTCCGGTGTAAACAGCTGGTCCACGATAGGCACCACTTTGTCGAAGGCTGTCCACAGATCGGGGTCTAGGGTGAAGCTTCGAGTAGGGTCTTGGTAGCGGCCCAGGCGGGGGAAGAAGTGTCCACGGTGTACGTAGATGGCATTGTCTATGTGGATGAGGTGTCCGTCGAGCTCGCCGCTCAACACCCGTTTAAATTTGGTCCAGCCGTCACGGTGTAGCGTAACCGTATTCGATACGGTCTCAGCGCGCGACCAGCAAACATCTCCACGGTCTTCCACGAGGGTGACTCTATCTTCATAGACGTGTAACCCCACCCGGGGTGTAAGGGGAAGGATGGCTCGTAGAACTGGTGACATGGTTGACCCAATGACGATCGTTGAATGACGCACACTGTGTCTGACCCTCGTATTTATAGTCAGGTCCCACTGTCAATGCCACAGCGCCAGGGTCAATAGGGCACAGACCATGACTAGGCCAACCAGCCGTCGCTGATTCCGGCGTGAGCGCTCGTGGTCCATAGCCCGAGCATCAAGGATGGCTGTCATAGTCCAGTAGTGGTGAGTGATGGCACACCTCTCCATCGAGTGCACTCTGTCGAGGACCGCTTCTGTGAACTCGTTCAGGATCTGGCGTCGCCCCTCGTTGTCGTCGCCATCTGAAAACATGGACCGAACCACTGCTCGGTAACCCGTGAGCGAATTAACCACGGTCGCATGCTGTAAAATGCGAGTCGCATAGGGACGGGTGTCCGTCATGGCTCTGAAACCGTAGGAATGGAGGTGTAGGATCCAGAGAGACGTGTTTTATAGACCATGTCACACATGCGCGCCTGGACGTAGCTCTACGGGTGTAGTCCGTGATACGTACTATTCTGATGGGTTAGTCCAAAAAAGAGAGCAACAACAACAACAAAGATTACAGCGCCGGAGGATCCCCTGGAAAATCTTCTCCACGTCTCATGGTATAGCTCCGGTGAGGCAGGCTCAGGCTTGTGAGGCAGGCTCAGGCTGGTCAGGTCAAGCAGGCCAATGAATGCAGCATTGCCCTAAACATTCCCACTTTTATACACCTACATAGAAGTACCCGGATGTAGTCGCGGACGTAGGCGAAAGCATCCCAGTACCCGGATGTAGGCGCAGACGTGAGCGAAATTCTAGTACCCGTCCATTGGTTCTTTTATCGATCGCTTATTGGCTCTTTTTCTCGACCGCTGATTGGTCCAAATGGACCTGCCCATCCTTCCCAGGTTAATTTAGAATCCCCTTTTTGGGTTCAAGCTCTGTATATCGATGCCGCAACATTGTTGCCGAACCTTGCCGAAAGGGAGACCTTTTGACCTGGATGTGACCTTTGACTTTTTGACCCGACATTCATCCGCGCACTGCCGGTGATGACGAGCGCGCGCTGCGGTCGGTGCGGGGCGGGGCGAGGCGGAGCCGGGCCGGGACGGGCCGGGCCGGAAAAAAACCCCGGAGGTTGAACATCCGGACACTACGTCTAAGGGGAACATTGGAACTCTTCTGTGTTCGAAGGTAGTTTTAATGAAACCCGGAAGTGACGTCTGTGCGCAGAACCCACACCACCACCCATTCCCAACCATGGACCCCTAGTGGTGGGTCACACACCCACGCATCCCCCAACATGCCTGCTTTCTATACTACGACCAGACTGCGCATGCGCAGACCCTTGAACACGGACGAACCCTGAGTCCAATCGGATGCTGCTTCACAAGAGCTTCAACATAAGACCTCATACGACTCCATCGGACCCATAGTGACCCATGTCGGCGCCAAAAATGTCTATTTCCATACACTTTCTCTACTGCGCATGCGCAGAGTAACGTCAGTTCCACGTCACACCCACCCCGTCGGATACTCCCTCACGACTGCTTCACATGGATACCTCACTCGATCCCATCGGCCCAATAGGGCCCATCTAAACCCCAACACGTCTATTTCTATACTACGGCCAGACTGCGCATGCGCAGACTATTGACAACGAACGACACACTAGCCCAGGCGGATGCTCCCTCATGACAGCTTCAAAATAAGACCTCATACGACACCATAGGATCATTAGGGGCTCACCTAAACCCTAAAACGTCTATTTCCACACCCTTTTCCCAGGATTTCCTGTCTGCGCATGCGCAGAATGTGGACAACGGCCGAGACACTAGTCCAATCGGATGCCCCCTCACCTATGCTTCACATTGATACCTCACTCAACTCCATCGGCTCATTAGTGGCTCACCTACATCCCAAAACGTCTATTTTCATACCCTGTCTATTGCGCATGCGCAGAATGACGATATTTCGACCCCACATCCACCCAGTGGGATGCCCCCTCACATAGGCTTCACATGGATACCTCACTCGACCCCATCGGTCCATTAGGGACCCACCTAGACCCCAAAACGGCTATTTCCATACACTTGGTCTACCGCGTATGCGCAGAATGACGCTATTTCAACCCCTTCACGAATTCTTCACATTGATACCTCATACGACCCCATCGACCTACTAGTGGCTCCCCTAGATCCCAAAACGGCTATTCCATACCCTTGGTCTACCGCGCAGGCGCAGAATGACCATATTCCAACCCCACACCCAGCCCCCTCACATAGGCTTCACATTGATACCTCACTGGACTCCATCGAACCACTAGGGGCTCCCCTAGACGTCTATTTCCATACCCTTGGTCTACCGCGCATGCGCAGAATGACGATATTTCAACCCCACACCCACCCCGTCAGATGCCCCTTCACGAATGCTTCACATTGATACCTCATACGACCCCATCGGTACACTAGGGACCCCTCTCGCCCCCTTCGGGGATCTCCGTGTCTCTTCGGTGATCTCCGTGACATCTTCGCAACATTGTAGCGAACGTGCAACAATGTTGCAATCTCCTATCATGTTCCCACGGACCTCACCGAAAAGACACGGACCTGACCGAAGAAACACGGAGGTGAACGACATTGTGGGAAAAACCCCAGTACATGTTCCCCTCACCGAAAAGACACGGAGATGAACGACATTGAGTCCCCACAGACAGGGGATAACATATCCTATCATGTTCACAGGTCACGCCCCATTCACCCAGACCGGAAGTGACGTCATACGGCAAGGTCACGCTCCATTCACCCAGACCGGAAGTGACGTCATACGGGACTGGTGGCACCCCTGGCGGAAAAAGGGGAACCAAGAGTTACCTCCCTGGAAAACCTTACTCGAAATAGCCTTTCCCTACTACTGCCCCATTTTCGTCACATAAATGAAGCACGAATTTGAAGTTTTCCTGAATTGAGTTTAGTTTATCATGCTTCAGTGCTACTGTTTTCTCAACTTCTATGAAATGTTTTATTTCTTGCTTTAATACGAGATGTTTTAATTTGAAAATGCCTGACCGCTTTCGAATATTTCCAGTTGAGTCAAAATCGTCTGAGAAACAACACAATTTGTTCAGTCAATTTTTCTGTATTTAATTAGCTGGACTAACGTGGCTATTTTCGTACTGGCTGATTGGGAACGACTACCTGCACGTTTATCTGAATCAATAGGATCTATGAGAAGGTAAATACATCTGTACAAACGGTCCTCTTGCAGCCTCGGAACACATTTGGAAGTGTTGGGCTGAACTCTATATCAGCCATGTTAAATGCCGGACTGAGGCATCTAAGATAGGACTTAACATTGCTGTCTCGAAAAGTGGGCTCTGCGCCCTCCAACGAAGCATTCGACCTGGTCTATAAACACCCATATATTGTCCACTCTTCGTTTAGGACCCCATTGTTGCATGTCGATTTCCGCTAAACACCGCCTAGAACCAATCGATGACCGCCCGACTGACGGACAACCTGTAATCATCCGACGATACACATTTTTACAGTATGTAGGCTCGATTATGAGTCTTACAGTTTAGATTCCGATGCCCGCACAGAGCTGACAAAAACAAATCGAACTGATTCTGCGTCTTAAATTATGACCCTTGCCGAGATACACGGAGTTTGAAGGAAGTTCGACTTCTTTTGTCCACAAATCTGGTCGGGGAATCGAACTTTTTCGTCGAAGAAATGAGAAATGTGAAAAATATCAAAATATATGTTCATTCACACACACTGTCGCTTTTAATTCACTACAACAAATTCTATATTCCGAAATCATTATACTTCAATCTGAAGGGAATAAGAAATTGGTGAGATATTAGCTAAGATTCATAGCGTCTCCCTTCCCTCAACGCTATGCTGACGACAAATACATTTCCATGGTGGTAACTCGAACATCTCCATGGCGCACTTATTATTACCTTTGCGCCCTATTGGATCTTCATTGACTTGAGAAAATGGGCCGCCGTGGATAAAAATACAGAAATGGCAGACTAAATGGCCCTTCGTCGGTCATACATTAATTACAGACGTTGAAATTATCCCTATGGAGCCTCAAAATCACCTGAAATCGAGGGTCAAGAAGATGGACATTTCCGTCATAATAGACCCCGTGTATACAGGGGATGATGATCACAACATCGATTATGGTATTTTTATTCATGGCGGCCCATTTTCTCAAGTTAATGAAGGTCCAATAGGGCGCAAAGGTAATAATAAGTGCGCCATGGAGATGTTCGAGTTACCACCAGGGAAATGTATTTGTCGTCGGCATAGCGTTGAGGGAAGGAGACGCTATGAATCAAGTCTGGTGAATAAAAAGTAACCATAGGACTCCAAAGGAAAGCCACCCTCGGCACCTCAAATGCAGACTAGAATATATGAGTCATTCTAAAACAGCCTTGGTATCTCAGCCGCGCTTTTATTGAAGCTTGCTGAAGTAACCACCGGTGTGATGGATAAGAATGTCCTGGTGATTAGTGTCCCTTCTCATATCCTTTTCTATTGCAACCAAGGACGGACACTCGCCCCCATTGTGGAGAAAAGTGTCCTAGCTGGGTTGGGAGATAGAAGCCGGACAAGCTTAGCCATCGCATCGGACATTCTTAGCCTCTACACCGGTTTAAATGAAACAGCTCCGGTGTTTTGATGACTTATCAGCTTAAACAGCAATCTGATTAAAACTCAGACTTAATAAACCGCTCCTCTTTCGGACATGTCGCTAAATTAAGCGACATGTCTGAAAGAGGAGCGGTTTATTAAGTCTGAGTTTTAATCAGATTGCTTAAACAGGTAACTCGTCTGATGTTAATGGATGAGCATCGAGGGCGTTTGTTGCAGTAAACGCCACAACATGGGGTGAAAACAAACATGTAAGGCATGTAATGCCCGACGTCGTGCGGTAAATTTCCCTTCAAGACAATGGACCTACACGTATATTTGTAAGACCGATCGAATCCCTTATCGAGGGCGTCCAAGGTACATTTGCCCGTCCGGTTTACATGCTCTGCTTTGATCTGGTGTGTTGCCTGCAATGAACATCGATCCTTCGTTACAATTTTTTTTTCGAATAATGGAAGAAAGTGTCGTATCAATAATATGTATTTATTATTTGTTTCAGATAAGACGATTTTACTTTGAAGCGCGAGCATAATCACGCGCTGCTTGAGAGAATTTCATTCGAATAGTTGAAAATTAATCTTAGAATGCAGACCGATGAAAATTTAAAATACGTTTCATTAGAAACATACGCTTATCATACAAGCTTAGCTGTCGCTTTTGATTCCTTTTTTTTGCCTTCTCTAATATATCGTCTCTAAAATTAAATTTGTCTTGAGAATTGTCCACCCTTCGTTTATGACTCACTGCTCTATGTCTTGTCCTGGGAAACACAGCCCGAGAAAGAAATTTTTTGGCTTGGTGTGAGAGTGTGAGAAAACTCAGAATAAGTAATATTGATCAAGCAATGTCGCGGTCGATATGGTTTAATGATGACTTAAAGGTCGGCTATGAACTATAGTCTTACAAAAGTTATAGATACAGATATACTACACTAGTTATAGCAAAGGGGTTCACGTTTCGTTAATGACCTTTTCGACCAAAATGGTACATTCTATTAAATGGAAGAGTTATGAAATTCAGAATAAAGCCTCTCGGACCTGTCCATACAAAATTGCTCTAATCTATTAGAACTTTCTTTATTCAAATTTTAACGAAATATTATAAAGGGACGAATCCTTTTTTATAGAATACTATAGCTTACATCGAAATATAGGAAGCCAACCAGCGAAAAGAAGGAGTAGAGTTGACGTGAGAGAAAGCTCTAATCATTCTTGTTCCGTCTGACTCGACCACAGTGACTTGGGTGGCAGGGGGTGTCTTCGCCGATGTTGTTGTTGCTGTGATTATATAATTATTTTTTTTCAAGAATATAATTATTTCCCACCTTTTCATACACCACAATGACAGTGGGTGTCATAAAAATGTTTTCTATACGCCCTACATCGATCTACATACCCCTCCTCTACTGGATCTCCATCTGTAATATCAAGTGCGGAAACTCCAATGTTAAAGAATTCGCCATGAATCCCGGTCCGCGGCAATACATTCTCCACGATATGGCTGGTTTCCAGTAACTGATAAATAGACTCCCGAAGACTTTTGAAATCGAGCCTGAACGGCTTCGAATGCAGAAGAACTTACCGCATGGCATTCTCCACGCCCGTTGAGTTTTCACCATAGTTCACGTCTGCTCATCCATTTACTGTTGGTTGTCTGCAGATACCCGAATTCCCTCGTGTACTGAGATTCGTGGCGATAGTCGGTATACGGCTTTAACATTGGAGATTCCGCACTAAATGTATACAGATGGCGATCTAGTAGAGGAGGGGTATGTAGATCGATGTAGGGCGTATAGAAAGCATTTTTATGACATCCACTGTCAGTGTGGTGTATGAAAAGGTGGGAAATAATTATATTCTTGAAAAAAAAATAATTATATAATCACAACAACAACAACATCGACGAAGACACCCCCTGCCACCCAAGTCACTGTGGACTCGACAGCATTGACCTGCTCCACCAAGAACCCATTATTACATATGAATGTGGAATCTGATACCTCAATATCCGACATACAGTAGTCAGCCGTCGACCATAAGGCATTGTCATGTCAATGGAAAGATTTATTCTGGTGAGAAACTCACTGAAAGGGCCAAAACTCCAACCCGCATATATAGAATGTAACTTCAAACGAGAACAGTTACGCTAGAAAAGCATACCTACGAGATCCACGTTATTATAGGGAAAACAATACTCTTCCCGATTTAAAAGGTCGATATCCACCCAGGGAACATATAATCCGACATGTTAAATTGTGTTGCCAAGTACGTCTTTTCTCCAGTAGACTTTTATGCCACCGGCCAACCAGCCAGCCCACCAACCGTACGCCCCTACATTAATGATAGTATGATTACACAGCGCAAGCGTCGCAATGTCAACTTCCGCTTCCCTTGGTGTCATGAATATCGTGTCATTGGCCGATATGGTCGTCCGGGTCCAGTGCATGTCCTGGGAACATACGACGAATAAGACCCGTTCGTATTTAGTGCGGAAGAAATCCATAGCATGAAGAAAATAGTTCCCTGTGGCTACCCTGAATCCCACCTCCATACTAAATGGTGACACCATATCACCTCACCGAACGTGTATTCCTACAAATGTGACGTTTTCTATTTGAAACATACCCTTAAGTTGATCAGCTGCTGCTTCTGATAAAACTTTGATTGCCTTCTCTAATACTTCTTCTCTGAAATGAAATTGTTCTTTCACTTCTCGGGCTACGTTAGCAAAATATCTCCAGGACTGATATCCACCTGTTATTGTCATATTCGTTGTGTTGTTCGGGAAATTTATTGATTCTCTGTCGAAAGCAGAAACCCGTTTTTCTCTCTTTATTTGAAATGACTTGCACAATTCTGCACTTACTGTTGTTATATTCAGTTTAAAAATCTTGAGCAACCCCTCATTGTCAGATATGACAGGTATCATGCCTTTCAATCGAGCTATTCCTATCAGAGATGCAAACATAAACATTCTATTTCCCAATCTCGAACCTATTCGCATGCACAGATATCGTTTCGTCTTCCTGGTACCTAAGGCTTGTCCTGTCTTCAATGTTGCCGGAGTTGTAAGTGATCTTGAGCCTGAGATATGCTCTCCCGAGTATGATGCTGGTACCACACTATGATAACGAGTATGGTGCTGGTACCACACTATGATAATTTAACTGCGCCTGCTCCGTTGCATTCCTGGAGAAATGACCGGAATAAGCTCCGTCCTCACTCCAATGACGATATCCAGTGAATCGGGCAGGTAAAAGAATCCATGACGAGTCGATGACGTTATATCCAACGTAGAAGGTTATCGCAACTGAAAATAGATGCACAAATAAATGGCTATTGGTTTCATTCAAAACATGAGGAAGCGATGTTTTCCAACGATCGAGATAATCAAGTGACTTTATGTCACAATTACCTTGTTTGTTCGCTGATTTGTAGTTCCGCGAAATTGGAACCTATATTAACCATTCATCAGTACAATGGCACATTTGTCAGTGTAAATCTCATATAAAACGCATAAAATAATCAGGCGATATCGAAATATCGGTTCCGGTTCCGGTTGCTCAGCTCCCGATGACGGCACTGTGCTGTCTTTCACCGTATATATGACGTAGCCATGAATATTCATATCGCGGAACTCTCCCGCCTAGGGAGGAGAGATCGGTCTTCTCCTCTGTTTGTCTTCGATCCACGAGGTTGTCTCACCCGGTGTGAATTGTGATCATTTCCCGCTCACTTACGAGCTTGTAGCTAACCACAGTGTAAGTGACAGTTGAGAAACATTAACGTGCATTCTTATTGAAAGACTGAACTGTGTTAAGAAACTGTGAAATTACTTTTAATGACTTACCGAACTGATTTAAAACTTTCATAAACTTTTGCATAACAACAACGACGTCTGTTATGTCCAGAATTTATATGTGTGCTAGTTGCGCCCTTGACGTGCCTTTATTAACGGCCTTATGCCATTATTTTCATGAACCTTAACACTGTACATATTTCTTTATTTCAAAGTAAATTTGGCGTAGATCTTCCCATATTTTGATGACCCAATTATCGAATAACTGGTACTGTTATGAGGTCGGATCTATCAATCCAAGGGAGCTTACTCTTGCAGACTTTAGGTTTTCCCAGAGGAGTTGTCTCCCATGTACCATTATTATTTTGCCTTTCACGTTTGTATGGCAGTGACCTGAACAATTGTCTTTTTTGTTTATTTCAGCTTTTACCGCTTTCCACCCAGAATACACAATTTTTCACAAGTTAATTCTCCGGCGTTACGTGTGGATTATTTATACTGCGGTGTAGGTTAGCTGTCTGCAATCCATCCCAGGATAGGAGAGGCAGAACAGTAAAAGACTGTCGACCAGCTAATTGTAGTGGAGATTATCAGCAATCAACCTCATTCAAGCTGTCACTACGACACAGCCCATTGCACGAGAAATACTTCTAGAAGCAACGGACAAGGTCTACGTTCCGACGTCACAGACAAGAACGCCTACAGAGTATAAAGACTCACAACAGAATTGTTTATAGTTTGTCATGAACATTTATGCACAAAGTAATCTGAACAATTCGTTTCGAAAATATAATTGAACAATTATATTCAGAACTTTCAAGCTTCAAAATAAACTGTCTACAAAGACTTACGTCATGGCAGAGTACGAACCAAATAGTGGAAATTTACCTCACCAAGAAAATGTCAAATCCAACTTATCAAATCATTCTGCAGCTACTGTTCATTCTAAGATAAGCTCAATCATGGTTCGCAAATGGGCTAAGGCTGAAGCAGCTAAAGCGAAGTTACAGTATGCCATTCAGGAGGCACAACTCCGTAAACAACAGGCCTTAATTGCAGAAAAACAGCAAGTATCTGCTGCTGAAACTGCACGTATTCAAGCTGAAATAAATGCTGATTTAGAGCTGCTTCAATCGCAAAGGGAGGTCGCTGAGACACAGGCTGAAGTACAAGGCCTACAGTTTAACAGCGTAATTGATGGGGAAAGTATCCCGCAGTTTAACATTAACTTACCTTTTGAGTCACCTATAGTACGCACAGAAAGATATGTTGAACAACACAGTTCACAACAAGGTCCACAGCAACAAACCTCAAGGCCACTGGATTGCATAACAGTGGATGCATGCCTTGGCAGTAACATAGATGAACAATCCAATCACAGTAAGCAAACTGACAAAATACACACAAGTAGTATGCCAAAAGCAGAGCCACGCCCCCATGTCTTAGAATCAACACGCCCAGAGCCAAGCTTGTCAGTGTCCAATGTCTCACCTATCCCCCCAGTTTTGAGACATACTCATCCCAATATTGTCTCAACCCCCCAAGCGCTGAGACGTGAAGTAACTCTCAATCACAGTGTATCGCCATACATTCCCCTGACATACCAAGCTGACTACCAAGGATATCCGAGGCCGCATGACAATTACCATCCATCCATCACAAGTGAATTTACGCAATTTCTCCTCAAAAAAGATTTGTTGTTGACACGCCTCACCAGCTTCAATGATAAACCAGAAACCTTTGCTATATGGAAAGTTGGCTTTACAAGTATCATGCACGAACTTGGGGCTACAGCAAATGAAGAGCTAGACTTATTAGTCAAGTGGCTTGGTCCAGAGTCAAAGAGACATGCGATTAGCCTAAGATCAGCAAATGTCAGCAATCCCATTAAGGGCCTTCAGCGAATATGGGAGAGACTCGAAGAACGGTACGGATGTCCGGAAATGGTAGAGGCAGCATTGAAGGCCAAGCTTGATACCTTCCCACGACTCACCAATAAGGACAACAAGAAACTGTATGAACTCTCTGACATTCTGTGTGAGATAGAGTCAATCAAAGAAGATCCCAGATATCAAACTCTCCTCGGATACTTTGATTCATCGTCAGGTGTGTTACCAATAGTAAGCAAACTACCATACAACATGCAGGAAAAATGGACCAACCATGCCGCCAGATACAAGAAACAGCACAAAGTTTCTTTCCCGCCATTTCAAGTCTTCACAGAGTTCATAAGGGAACTGAGCCAAATCAGGAATGACCCAAGCTTTGCACATGAATATACAGTATCCAACAATCCTAAAAAGGAAAAACCATGGACAACGCAAAGTTACAGCAAAACCAGCTTTTCTGCTAAGAAAACGGATATCAGCCATGAGACAAAGGAAGACGATAAGAAGAAAGTCAACTCCAAGTGCCCCGTACACAGGACGAACCACAGTCTGAACCAGTGTCTAGGCTTCCGCTCGAGGACACTTGAGGATCGTAGAAACTTCCTTAAGGAGCAAGGCATTTGCTTCAGGTGTTGTGATTCGAGGACGCATGTTTCCCGCGCATGTAAGGAGACACTTTCCTGCTCAGAATGTGGTAGCGATAAGCATGCTTCAGCTCTACACGTCAACAAGAATGGCACAGGATATCGGTCAAGTCAAACACCCGCCACAGAAGATGGCGGGGAGAAATCTGTTAGTTTGAAATGCACTCAAATCTGTGGAAGTGGGTTCAGTGGCAAATCCTGCAGTAAAACTATCCTTGCTAAGGTCTATCCCAGAGAACATCCGGAAAAATCCGTCACAGCATACGTTATACTAGATGATCAGAGCAATGTCTCTCTGGCGAAATCTACATTCTTTGATCTTTTCAACGAACACAGTGAGAATATTCCTTACAACCTGTCATCATGTGCTGGATACACACAGACATCCGGTAGGCGTGCTAATGGGTACACTGTGGAATCCTTGGATGGTGCCAACAGATTCAAACTACCAACATTGATTGAATGTAATCAAATCCCCAATGTGCGAGATGAGATTCCTACCCCTGACATAGCGAACTGTCATTCACATCTACAAGACCTCGCCGAACACATACCTGCTGTAGATGACAGTGCTGAAATATTGCTTCTGATTGGGAGAGATGTGCCAGAAGCCCATCACGTACTTGAACAGCGTACTGGGCCCCAGAGTTCTCCATTTGCACAAAGGCTCCGACTCGGCTGGGTGATTATAGGAGAGACTTGTTTGGGCAGAGTTCATAAACCTGACCACGCAAATGTCAATAAAATCAATATACTTCAAGATGGACGACCATCACTCTTCCCCCCGTGCCACAGTAAGTTTGACGTCAATCAGAACGACTCAAAACCGTCACTTGGACGTACACCATTTGTGGACGGCTTAGGAGCATCAGTCTTTGAAATAACCAAAGATGATAACAAGCCTGGACCGTCTATGGAAGATCGGGAATTCCTTCACATAATGGACGAGGAAATGTACAGGTCCCCAGAGGGAAACTGGGTTGCACCTCTTCCATTCAAGTGTCCAAGGCAACGATTGGCAAACAACAAGTCACAAGCCATCAGAAGAGCTCGGACATTACACCAAAGCCTGATGCGCAATCCAACAAAGAAACGACATCTCGTTGAATTCATGAAAAAAGTGTTGGATAGCAACCATGCTGAGATAGCACCCCCACTGGCAGAGCAAGAAGAATGCTGGTATTTACCACTGTTTGGCGTTTACCACCCACAGAAACCGGAACAAATCCGTGGTGTCTTCGACTCATCAGCCCAGCATGAAGGTGTTTCTTTGAATGATGTGCTTCTTAAGGGACCGGACTTAACGAACAATCTTCTAGGTGTGCTTATGCGTTTCCGCAAAGAACGGATAGCAGTCACAGCAGACATTCAATCCATGTTTCACTGTTTTCTTGTCAGAGAAGACCACAGAAATTTTCTTCGCTTTTTGTGGTATGCGGACAACGATCCCGAAAAGGAGCTAGTAGACTACAGAATGCGAGTACATGTCTTTGGGAACAAACCATCCCCTGCAGTAGCTACCTTCGGGCTTCGCAAGACGGTCCACGTTGGACAAGACGAGTATGGCGAAGAAGTTGTCAAATTTGTAGAACGAGACTTCTACGTAGATGATGGTTTGGTGTCGCTTCCTACAGTGGACCAGGCTATCGACCTATTACAGAGAACACAACAGGCTCTGAGCAGTGGTGGAAATCTCCGCTTACATAAGATCGCCTCCAACAATCCTGAGGTAATGAAAGCATTCCCAGCTGATGACTATGCGAAGGATCTAAAAGATCTCAACTTTGATGAGGATGACCTACCAATACAACGCAGCTTGGGTCTGGTGTGGAATCTACAGTCTGATTCTTTCACATTCCAGGTGTCCTCAGAAACAAAACCATACACTCGCCGTGGAGTCCTATCAACTGTCAGCAGTCTCTTTGACCCTATTGGTTTTGCAGCACCTGTTGTCATCCAAGGGAAAGTCCTACTTCGCGAGCTCATGACTGAAACCATTGACTGGGATGAACCGCTTTCTCTTAGTCGACAAAGAGAATGGGATGAATGGAGGGACTCGCTCAAAGACCTAGAGCAGCTCCAGATTCAAAGGGCTTATGTCCCAGTTTCACAGTTCAACACTGCGAAGAAAGAAATCTTCATCTACTCGGACGCTTCTCAGAAAGCAATTGCTGCTGCAGCGTATATGAGAACTACTGACACTTACGGCATCCATCATACTGGACTTGTTCTTGGGAAGGCCAAGGTAGCACCCACCCATGGACACACAATTCCTCGCCTAGAGCTGTGTGGTGCTGTGCTGGCTATCGAAATCGCAGAGACTCTATCACATCAACTTGACATTCCCCTCGATAGCATCAGGTACTTTACTGACAGCAAAGTCGTGCTTGGGTACTTGCACAATCAGACTAGGAGATTCTACGTGTATGTTACCAATCGTGTTGATCGAATACGAAAGTCTTCCAACCCCCAACAGTGGAGATATGTACCGACACATCTGAACCCTGCCGACCTCGCCACGAGAGCCGTACAGGCAAATGACCTTCCTTCGAGTGCCTGGTTGCTCGGCCCATCCGAGTTTCCAGACAGTGAGGAATTGTTTCCGCTCACGGAACCTGACAAAGATAAGGAAGTCAGACCCATTATCATTAGCAAGTCCACTTACGTGATCAGAGCCAATCACCTGGGTACTCAGCGCTTCACTAGATTCTCTTCCTGGAAAAGCTTGGTGGAGGCAATTGCCAGATTGCAACATATCGTACATACATTCAGGGCAAAGAGCCAATGCAATGGATGGCATTCATGTCCAGAATCTAAAACTGTACAGTCGTTCAACGATGCAGAAAGTTTCATACTTAAAGAAACTCAACAGGAGGCCTACAGCACTGAAATCGAGTGCATCAAGATGAAGAACCCACTTCCGAAGGACAGCCCTATCGTAGCCCTTGATCCAACTCTGGATGAAAATGGCGTACTCCGAGTGGGAGGGAGGCTGAAACGATCTAACATCAACTTTGAAGGGAAACATCCAGTTATCATCCCAGGTAAACACTACATTGCAACGCTATTGATTCGCCATCATCATGAAACCGTAAAGCACCAGGGCCGCCTGTTCACAGAAGGAGCCGTGCGATCTGCAGGATTGTGGATAACTGGATGCAAGAGGCTTATCAACTCGATACTTTACAAATGTGTGCGATGTCGCAAGCAACGACGACAGCCATCTCAACAGAAGATGTCCGACCTGCCCGTCGACCGTCTTACCCCCGCGCCCCCATTCACGTATGTAGGCCTTGACACATTTGGTCCATGGTCCATTGTTAGTCGCCGAACTAGAGGCGGATCTGCAAACAGCAAGAGGTGGGCCATTCTGTTCACGTGTATGACAACAAGGGCGATTCACATCGAAGTTATTGAAGAGATGACTTCATCTTCATTCATAAACGCCTTGAGAAGATTCCAAGCCATCCGTGGTAAGGTGACTCAGTACAGATCCGACCGTGGAACCAACTTTATAGGAGCTACAGACGACTTGAACATCAACGCCATTAACGTTGAAGATGCTCCAGTAAAGACCTTCCTGTACAACAGAGGTGTTAAGTGGATCTTCAATCCTCCCCATTCCTCCCACATGGGCGGAGCATGGGAACGAATGATAGGCATCACCAGACGAATCCTGGAGTCCATGCTGTCAGATGTATCCGCAAAGAACCTGACTCATGAGGTATTGGTAACCTTCCTGTCCGAAGTTTGTGCCATAGTGAACAATCGACCCATCGTCCCAGTTTCTACAGACCCGGATTCTCCGTTCTTGCTCACCCCAAACACTCTACTTACCTACAAGACTGATCTTCCCATTGAACCTCTAGATCACTCCAATACTAGAGACTTGTATAGGGCACAGTGGAAACGTGTACAGGTCCTCGCGGAACAGTTCTGGAAACGGTGGCATCTGGAATATCTCCAATCTCTCCAGGCAAGACGCAAGTGGCAACAGGACCAGCCCAACGTTAAACAGGGAGACATCATACTTATGAAGGAGAAAGATGCACAACGCAATGAGTGGCCCATGGGAATCATCTCGGACGTAATCCGTGGAATCGACGGGAGAGTGAGAAAAGCTGTTGTTCGCGTAGCCAAAAGTGGTAGGGTAACCTCTTACACGCGTCCCATCACGGAGATTGTCGTTCTTCTGCCCAAGGAACGAGAGTGAGAAATCATTGTGCTCAAGTGTGACTGTAATTGTAACTGTCTAATGATATTCTTTATGTGATGTCAATTATTGACATCAGGCGGGGAGTGTGCTGTCTTTCACCGTATATATGACGTAGCCATGAATATTCATATCGCGGAACTCTCCCGCCTAGGGAGGAGAGATCGGTCTTCTCCTCTGTTTGTCTTCGATCCACGAGGTTAATTGTCTCACCCGGTGTGAATTGTGATCATTTCCCGCTCACTTACGAGCTTGTAGCTAACCACAGTGTAAGTGACAGTTGAGAAACATTAACGTGCATTCTTATTGAAAGACTGAACTGTGTTAAGAAACTGTGAAATGACTTTTAATGACTTACCGAACTGATTTAAAACTTTCATAAACTTTTGCATAACAACAACGACGTCTGTTATGTCCAGAATTTATATGTGTGCTAGTTGCGCCCTTGACGTGCCTTTATTAACGGCCTTATGCCATTATTTTCATGAACCTTAACACTGTACATATTTCTTTATTTCAAAGTAAATTTGGCGTAGATCTTCCCATATTTTGATGACCCAATTATCGAATAACTGGTACTGTTATGAGGTCGGATCTATCAATCCAAGGGAGCTTACTCTTGCAGACTTTAGGTTTTCCCAGAGGAGTTGTCTCCCATGTACCATTATTATTTTGCCTTTCACGTTTGCATGGCAGTGACCTGAACAATTGTCTTTTTTGTTTATTTCAGCTTTTACCGCTTTCCACCCAGAATACACAATTTTTCACAAGTTAATTCTCCGGCGTTACGTGTGGATTATTTATACTGCGGTGTAGGTTAGCTGTCTGCAATCCATCCCAGGATAGGAGAGGCAGAACAGGCACCACTTCCGGTCAAGTGATTTACGGGCACGACTCCTCCGGTAAATATGTCTGAGGGTGCGCAACACAGTTTCGTGGAATGGCACCTTTCTGATTTCGTTCTAAGGAAGATCGGCCGTTTATGACTTCATGATAATTCTTCGTACGTTTATAGTTGTTGATATCTATATTACCATCCTGTTGGGTATTATCAGTCTTTTAAACGGCCATATGCGAATTGATACTTGAGTCGGCCTACAGACCGACCGGTGTTAGTGAGCAAAGTTTCAATGGCCTGAGTTATACCCCATGGGTTAATCATGGTTCATTAACGACAAGAAATTTTGAAAAAAAAGACGAGACAGTGTATTTCATTGAACTTTTCACTCAAGTTGTTTCAGAGTGTATACCCATATGATGTACGGATAACATGACACGATTCTTCGAAGTTGATTACTGGGTATATCAGTGGGAATAACTCACTGTAATGAGAAGGAATGTGCGCTGTTGAACTTCCATCCCTGTTTTCAGTAATGAGGGTGTAATCACATAGACTATCTCCGAGGAGAACAATACTCGTGAGACAATCAAATAAATTGATTATATTTTCTGAGGCCGAACGGAAATAAAACTTATCTAAGCGGAACGATTTCATGGATTATCAATTATTTGCAGCACACTGCTTCAAGCTTCATCCTAGCAAACCTTCCCGACGATTATGGTTTAGTACAGTCGAATAAAATACGGCGCTTCTGTTCATATGGTGGTATAACGTGTAAGTTAGACTTATAGCTCGAGAATGGATAATAATTAACAGTTTAAAAACCAGAAAGATTTAAAAGGTGAAATGTACGAAAGCCCAACTTCTATCTTCCAACTCACGAGTTTCTAATTCCAACATCCTACTTTACTTTTTATCTTGTCACTTAGCAGAATAGCATTCAGTTTAGTGTCGAAAACTAAAAGGGACCATATCACTGTCCGGTTCCCACAACCGGAGCATATTTATATTGCCACATTTGCCCCGGATTTTCCGCGGAGGTGTGTGTGACATCCAATTCCGGGTTTCGCATAAATGTGTAAATTTTCTAGCTGATCGTATTGGAACATTCAGGGTCCCAAGCAACCACCTCTCTGGGGGTCTAATAACACCCCAGCCACCAGTCAGATTTTTGGACCGGATTCGGGGCCTTCGCGCACATCGCCGGAAGTGACATCATATATAGTACGAGAGATCCTGAAGGATCTTGGCGCCCACCATTGTCCGATGGATTGATGCCTGCCTCTAGATGTACATACGGTTAAATATGTAAAAAGCAGGTCACAACTGTAAAACTATCCGCACTCCAGCATATATAGAAAGATCTCCATACCTGATCACTCAGGTGAAGTTGAAACTGGAAATTCCTTTCGGGTGCACAGGGAAAGTTCCATTTATTTAACACGGTGTAAATCCTTCTGTGCTAATGTGTATCACAAACACACAAGTCAGATGAAGGGAGGTACCGTATACTGAAGCAATCCACAACTTATACATTCCCTCTCGAACGGTTTTAAAGAAATGACAGCTAGTGAAGACTTAGCTTGTTTCAAACACAATTCGAAAAGCCGTAACTCCCAGTAGTTCCAGCGTTGTGAAGTTGCAAGTTTTATCCTTGTAAAGCGATGAATCAGAGCGGCAAAGCATATTCGCTCTGCATACGTCACAAGACATGAACAGCCATTTATGTAAACATCACTGATCTAATTTTTTCGGAAGTAAGACTTCTATCAGATTGTATAGACCATTTGTGAAATATTAAACATTGAAGTGATTCATTGTACCCCCAAAAAGGTAACAGTGGGCCACGATCACAAAACTTTTCGAAAATAATGACCCGTTCAAATGTATAATCAGGACTAAGTTAGGATATATTGGAGTGGACGAATATCGCTGGACGTGGACGAATATCGCTCACAAATTGTAATGTTCAGCGTTTTAACTTTGTTGGATATCTCTTCATTTTTTTTTAATTCGACCGTGCGAAATTATAATCGCGAGAACACATAGGAAGTTCTCTTTGCCTGTCTCCCTGCAGTAAACTTCAATACTACGGAAGGCGGCACATAAGGAAATTAGGGTTACCATAATTAAGTTTATGTGAGGATCAACAAGGTCGCTTTCTTATGTTGACATGATTATAACGAACGAAGTTCGGGACCGCGAAGCGGTCCCTAACGGAGTTCGTTAAATAGGTAACATACATGCATTACGTGAGACAAAATACAGATACAGAACTTAATCACAAACCAGTGTAAATCCATGTAAAGACAGACAATCACCGTAGTCTATCATGTTCAGATTTCATCGTTTGCGTGGGCGTATTTTGCGGGGGCTGCCATATTGGATTTGAGGCAGTGTGGGTAATAGCTAAAATTAGAACAGTATCGAAATTTAATCTAAAAATATTTGCTATAGATTTGAAACAAAAAAAGGATAATATGCTAATAAATTCAAGGATGAATTCCCTTCCGATTCCCTTCCGACTGATAGAATATTTAGCGAAAACGCCCGAGTGTCGTCTGCACTTCGCGCACGCCATTCGCAACTTCTCGGGGATCTCCGGTTTGAGATGTCCCTCGAAGCAACCACCTCGCTGGGGGTCTAATAACACCCCAGCCACCAGTCAGATTTTTGGACCGGATCCGGGGCCTTCGCGCACATCGCCGGAAGTGACATCATATATAGTAAAATAGATGTTTAACGAAAATTTTGATTACTTTTCAAGTCTGCATAATACCTCCGTTGACCTAGCGTTAAAAAGAATTATCTGGAGATAATTTTCCCTGTTTATCTGGACAGAGCATATGAAAAGTAGTTCGCTCATGTGCAACACTAAAGGAGTCGTTTGGTCGGATTCAAACTGAACCGTGCGTTGGCAACCTCCCCACAGCGCATGCTCCATTTCGCAGGCTCCAATAACATCCCTGCCTCCAATAGCGGAAGTTGACCTTTACTACGTTGCTATGACGTATAGGGGAAACCAACCAACGCACGGTTCAGTTTGAATCCGACCAAACGACTCCTTTAGTGTTGCACATGAGCGAACTACTTTTCATATGCTCTGTCCAGATAAACAGGGAAAATTATCTCCAGATAATTCTTTTTAACGCTAGGTCAACGGAGGTATTATGCAGACTTGAAAAGTAATCAAAATTTTCGTTAAACATCTATTTTACTATATATGATGTCACTTCCGGCGATGTGCGCGAAGGCCCCGAATCCGGTCCAAAAATCTGACTGGTGGCTGGGGTGTTATTAGACCCCCAGCGAGGTGGTTGCGTGCGTTGGTTGGTTTCCCCTATACGTCATAGCAACGTAGTAAAGGTCAACTTCCGCTATTGGAGGCAGGGATGTTATCAACCTGTAACCATTTCGGTCATCTATACGCGGTAAGACTGACCCTGGGATCGTGTGTATCCATTTACAGCCTACTTTCGGCAAGTGCGAGAGGGAATTTCCAGAAATCAATACCACGTGACTTCGTCAGCCAATCAGCTAAAGTCTACGACGTAACCCCAACGTAACTCGCCATTTTCGAATCATGTGATGCCCTACTTGTTGAAAATTACAGATCTACCACACCTCTTGGGTGATACGAAAGTTATTTACACCTATATATTTTGTAAGCCTAGCCTATATCTGTTTCCCAATTGGTTTGAAAACCTGTAATTTATCAGATTTCTCGAGTCTGTTCTCTGCCGGATGAAGGCCGAACAGAATCCCGTAATATACCGGATATCGCTCCGCAATAATGGAGACTCACGATTCGCAAGCCATCTTATGGATGGCGAAGTGTACGCAAATGGGATGTTATTGGAGCCTGCGAAATGGAGCATGCGCTGTGGGGAGGTTGCCCTCGAAGGCCATTGACGCCATATTGGACTAGAGCGTGGTCACGTGTGTTTCGGTGTCAGGGAACTGTCAGTGACGTCACGGGAATTATATCTTGCCAATACGTGGCGTGTGTACCATTTAAACTGATGGTTTTCTATTGAAACGTGCTTCGAATGAAAAGAATAAACAGTTTTTAGAATATCTGACGTAAATCGGAGACTCGCAGGGAAATATTTGCTGGTCGGGGATTAAGGCTTCCGTGAGAGTGATTGGGCTTCGGAGCCACGTCACATCTGGAGATTCATAGGAAATTCATGTTGTCGTCCCCCGAGCGCAGAATCAGTCCCCTTCGTAGATTTCCGCTCGGGAGTTCCGAATGCGCGCACGCAAATGGTTACAGGTTGAGAATGCGGTCAGACCTCTTTTTCGCGAAAATGGCACTTCACATCAGTGCAGAAATTTCATAAAATTTAGTTCTACGGCAAGAAAAAGCTGTATAACGTGTCCATCTACAACAAGCTTATTTATTAGGCTTTGAAGATCTGATGTTTCGTAAAGAGATAATCGGTTGTTCATTTAAAAAATGAACATTTGCCACGGAATTGTGACCTTACGCCGCAGCAAAATCAAGCCATTCAAGTTCTGTCGCTGACGTCCGCGTGATAAATTAGGTCATCCAAAGTTCGCAAAGAAAAGGGAGAAGGGGGTCACACAACAAGCTGATTATCAATAGGGGATTTTAATTATAACAGGCAAGAAATCATTTCCAAGTAAACGGTGACACTGCGATTGTCTGAACTGTCAGATATCATCCATTCACTTCAGATTATGGCCTAGATTTAGACATTAAATTAATAGGTACGGACAACCAAGATGCAAGCAAAGTTCATAAAACAAACACTTTCATCAAGCTATAGTTTATTGCAGATTTTATTGTGTTTAGATCCGTACACTTCTGAGGGGTCAATTCATGAATAGCTTTGAAGTCAAACAGCAAAATTTTACCAAGAACTCAAACAACTTATAAAACGAAATTTTAGAAAGTCAGATTCCTCATATTTAGACATGCATCCCCCCCCCCTCATATTTAGACATGCATTCCCCCCTCCCCCCCTCCTATATATATTTTTGTACTATGAGTTCGTACAAATGTTTAACAAAATTGAAATATTGACAAAAACAAATTTGGGGCATTTCTCTATTATTCATTATTTTCTATAATTCGGCATGATAAAACAATAGCTACGGTACCGGTAGTATACATCCTATACGTTAACAACTATTACGTAGTCATAAGTAAATAAATATTTTGATCCATACGATAGAATAGAATAGATGTTTATTTGCTAATTAGAACCTACATGAATGAAAAAAAAAAACACCTACATGAGGCGAACAATCAATAATGTAACGTACACTTGCGCAATTCAATGGAATTCTTTATTAGCACAGATATGCTGAGATGAATTATGCATGTCAAAATAGTGCCCTGTTGAAGAGAAAGTAATTCATGGCAAAACCCAAGATATCTATTACAATATTTTACTAAATTATACAAATCTTGTTGAAAGTATCTTAAAATATTTCAGTGTGTTACACATTTGTAGTTATAATACAAAAAAAAAAAAAGGGGGGAGGGGGAGTGGGGAATGTCCACAGAGGGAAATGTTTGAAGGAGGAAATATCTAGGGAAATGTCTACAGGGGTAAATGTCCTCAAGGTGGAATGTCCCGGCTTCATAAGCTATCAAGCTTGTTCTTCATTTGTTTACAATAATTTGATTACATGTAACTATAAACATCGCAATATTTCTGTCCATTATATAATAATATCTCTCTTCGAACAGTTTGGCATTCTTAATTTTTCATTCAAGGATAAAATTAAAATAATTCTATCTGTTTCATTCCTCAAATTAATTTATAATGAAGAAGCATCCCAATATTTTGTGGTTTATATATTCGATCAACATACTTTATCCCAGATCCGATCCAGAGTATCAATTCTGATCGACTGTATTTGATTATACTGAAAATAATTCATATTTTCGGACCTTGAAATGTGTGAAACATATACTATATGGTATAGGCAGTCTGCTATGTCAGATAAAGAACAATACGTTTCCCGATTGATCAAATATTCAACGCATCATCCACAACCACAGCAATTCCGAACTTTTGGGTTGCGAGTATTTCATCAGAAATCACCAAGCCACAAACGACCAGGAAAATGAAAAGAACTCGCACTAGGCTGCGCCTATATGTATATAATTTTCAATGTCCCTTCTAAGCTTCCGTAATATAACAGTGACTATATATGGTTTGCGGAAAAAAAAATGATACGAAAAAGGCAAAGTCAGAAGCGAACAAAAGAAGTATACTTCGTTCGTTTCTAGGCTTTGCCTATTTCATATTATTGTGTTTACATGGCGTGACAAATTTGCATATTTTGTATTTGGCTTCATTCGTTAGCTGCTTGTCCTAAAGTATGTGAAAATACGCATAGAAGCATTCAAATACATGATTTCATCGTTGAGCTTTAGTTTTGAAATAGTTTTGTGAAGTCGTATAAACATCGACGACGGATTATTTTGTGTGTAGTGTAATACAATCCGCGCAGTAATAACGAACGAAGTTCGGGACCGCGAAGCGGTCCCTAACGGAGTTCGTTAAATAGGTAACATACATGCATTACGTGAGACAAAATACAGATACAGAACTTAATCACAAACCAGTGTAAATCCATGTAAAGACAGACAATCAACGTAGTCTATCATGTTCAGATTTCATCGTTTGCGTGGGCGTATTTTGCGGGGGCTGCCATATTGGATTTGAGGCAGTGTGGGTAATAGCTAAAATTAGAACAGTATCGAAATTTAATCTAAAAATATTTGCTATAGATTTGAAACAAAAAAGGATAATATGCTAATAAATTCAAGGATGAATTCCCTTCCGACTGATAGAATATTTAGCGAAAACGCCCGAGTGTCGTCTGCACTTCGCGCACGCAAATGGTTACAGGTTGAGAATGCGGTCAGACCTCTTTTTCGCGAAAATGGCACTTCACATCAGTGCAGAAATTTCATAAAATTTAGTTCTACGGCAAGAAAAAGCTGTATAACGTGTCCATCTATAACAAGTTTATTTATTAGGCTTTGAAGATCTGATGTTTCGTAAAGAGATAATCGGTTGTTCATTTAAAAAATGAACATTTGCCACGGAATTGTGACCTTACGCCGTAGCAAAATCGAGCCATTCAAGTTCTGTCGCTGACGTCCGCGTGATAAATTAGGTCATCCAAAGTTCGCAAAGAAAAGGGAGAAGGGGGTCACAACAAGCTGATTATCAATAGGGGATTTTAATTATAACAGGCAAGAAATCATTTCCAAGTAAACGGTGACACTGCGATTGTCTGAACCGTCAGATATCATCCATTCACTTCAGATTATGGCCTAGATTTAGACATTAAATTAATAGGTACGGACAACCAAGATGCAAGTAAAGTTCATAAAACAACACATTCATCAAGCTATAGTTTATTGCAGATTTTATTGTGTTTAGATCCGTACACTTCTGAGGGGTCAATTCATGAATAGCTTTGAAGTCAAACAGCAAAATTTTACCAAGAACTCAAACAACTTATAAAACGAAATTTTAGAAAGTCAGATTCCTCATATTTAGACATGCATCCCCCCCCCCCCTCATATTTAGACATGCATTCCCCCCTCCCCCTTCCAAAATATTTTTGTACTACGAGTTCGTACAAATGTTTAACAAAATTGAAATATTGACAAAAACAAATTTGGGGCATTTCTCTATTATTATTCATTATTTTCTATAATTCGGCATGATAAAACAATAGCTACGGTACCGGTAGTATACATCCTATACGTTAACAACTATTACGTAGTCATAAATAAATAAATATTTTGATCCATACGATAGAATAGAATAGATGATTATTTGCTAATTAGAACCTACATGAATGAAAAAAAAACAACACCTACATGAGGCGAACAATCAATAATGTAACATACACTTGCGCAATTCAATGGAATTCTTTATTAGCACAGATATGCTGAGATGAATTATGCATGTCAAAATAGTGCCCTGTTGAAGAGAAAGTAATTCATGGCAAAACCCAAGATATCTATTACAATATTTTACTATATTATACAAATCTTGTTGAAAGTATCTTAAAATATTTCAGTGTGTTACACATTTGTAGTTATAATACAAAAAAAAAAAAAAAAGGGGGGAGGGGGAGTGGAGAATGTCCACAGAGGGAAATGTTTGAAGGAGGAAATATCTAGGGAAATGTCTACAGGGGTAAATGTCCTCAAAGTGGAATGTCCTGGCTTCATAAGCTATCAAGCTTGTTTTTCATTTGTTTACAATAATTTGATTATATGTAACTATAAACATCGCAATATTTCTGTCCATTATATAATAATATCTCTCTTCGAACAGTTTGGCATTCTTAATTTTCCATTCAAGGATAAAATTAAAATAATTCTATCAGTTTCATTCCTCAAATTAATTTATAATGAAGAAGCATCCCAATATTTTGTGGTTTATATATTCGATCAACATACTTTATCCCAGATCCAATCCAGAGTATCAATTCTGATCGACTGTATTTGATTATACTGAAAATAATTCATATTTTCGGACCTTGAAATGTGTGAAACATATACTATATGGTATAGGCAGTCTGCTATGTCAGATAAAGAACAATACGTTTCCCGATTGATCAAATATTCAACGCATCATCCACAATCACAGCAATTCCAAACTTTTGGGTTGCCAGTATTTCATCAGAAATCACCAAGCCACAAACGACCAGGAAAATGAAAAGAACTCGCACTAGGCTCCTTGTCTTCCAGTTCTTTGTATAGCTTGCCCATGCAGCTGTAAAGAATCATGAAACTCTAACTCCACCTGTGAAAGTTGTTGATTGTCAAACCATGCTTTTTCTTTCAATGTCGAGAAAAACAGACAATGACTTCCAAGTATGTATTGCATGGTATGAATTGGTACAAAATTTTAAGAAAAAAGCCTAATTGTGGGCAGGGAAGAGCTCATCAGAAGATAGCAGACATTCATTTTCGTCCCCTGCAGTACTATGACCTAAATAATTTCTATACAAAAGGTCACTTCATCTATTCTCTGTTGAGAATCATTTCTCTGGATCATTGAGTGCATTTCATATCCCATTTCACCAGTTGAGATGTAAAACTCTCAATCTGTGATTGCCGCAGTCCTCGATTTAAGGAGTGCTGATGGTAACCTCTCAACAGGTTACCATGAAATCTACATTGGTAACCTATTGCATAATTATTAACCTATTGTCAATTATCAGTCAAAATTATGGGGACCAGAAAATAGGTTACCACTATTTTACATATGGCAACCTCCAGGCAACCCGAAAACAGGTTACCAGCTTAAATTGAGGCCTGTGCCTTATAGTGTAATTTAAATTAGGTACCCTTGTAGGAGTGGGTGAGTGAGTAGTAGGGTTTAGCATCGTTTTCAACCTTGTTTCAGTCCTATCACAACTGTGCCTACATGTACCATAACACGAGAGTGCTCACAGTTCCTATTACCCTGGACACTGATCAGTCCAGCCAGTACAGCATCCTGTCCAAGTATTGACCGAGCTTAACAATGCTTAACTTCGGTGATTTGACAAGAACCGGTGTGTTACCCTTGTAGGATTACTGTATTCTGTTGTTAACTGTAAATCTGGTCAATTGTGATGGCCTGATGAATAAGAACATCTGCCCTACAAGCCATGTGTTTTGGGTTCAATCTCAAGCCGCAGGAGTTGAAATTTACACATGTCTGCCTCCCCCTGACAGGTAATTTTATAAAAAGACGGGTAGACAAATAAAATACCTGTCTCAAGTGACAGGTAGCCAATAATTTTTTTTATTTTTATTTTGGTGTTCAAAATATATCTTCGACAAAATTCATTCAAACAGCTGCAAATTAGTGCATGGAAATAAGGTGTCATTAATTTATTGGTAACGTGTAGCTGCTTTGTCGTTAATTGTGAGTTACATGTACTCGACAATTTCAACGACCCTTGTTCAGGTAATTCTTAAAGGTGACGGGTACACTTTTTGATCTGCTGTCTCGTGTGACTGTTAAATTAATTTTAATATTTCGACTCCGGGGCCGGGTCAGCTTGAAAATTGTAACTTGTTGCTTACTAATGTGGACTTAGTTTTAAGAGGATAGATCAAAGGCTGGGGTCCCTGTGTCCGGATAACATTCAGCCTGAGGGGCCGGAAAGGACTACACTGATATTGGGGTCTGTCTGGAACATAAAATAAATTCTAAAAAAAAACTTAACAGTATCAGAGTTTTTTGAAATTTGGTTCTATCCCCAAATGCTCATGTGTTTGGTGGGGGATCACGACAAGTCAGTTGGAATTGCTTTTTCATGACAGTCTGACCACCGGGGGGCACCACCATTCATACCCATTCACATCCTGGGGTCAAATTACAATTGTCAATCTTTGGGGACTTCTGTCACTCGGATTTTTATTAACATTGCTTCTCTGTTGTTTCACAGCTGAAAGTGTCAAGTGGGACTTCAATACCAAGAGCCTGAGGAGCCATAGTCGTTGATATTGATCACCCTCACAGATGGCTGAACTGTCAACAACAGTTTCAGTGTTGGAAATATCAGCTGGAAGTGAAATCACGGATGCCATGCAGCTCTTGCTCCTAAGTTTAAATGAAGTATTAACTTTGTTGAATTTTTGGCTACAACATACACCTGAAATCGATTGGAACTTTCCTTATAGAACTTGGAACCCAATACATTCTTGAATGAAGGTACAGTGTCTATATAGATTTATTCAGTACTTTGAATGTACATAATTTTTGCCCATGTGCATTCCATGTGCATTCCATGATTTCGGGGGCATTCTGACACCGCGGAAAGGACATGCATTTTCTTATTGTGTGGCCACTTTTTCCATCCGAGGAGTAACCACATTGCTAGCTCACTATGTTTGTTCATGGGCATATGATCTTGGGATCGCTTGAGCTTCCGTTCTTGTTACGATGAAAGTTCATTTCACGAAATTCCAATATGAGTGGCGCGGGTGTGCTGATCATGGTAGCA
>JAVTVY010057486.1:0-30882 GCA_036873755.1 Hanleya hanleyi | reverse complement strand
AAACCCTATCAACAGACACACGGACACACGGCAGAAGGAGCCATACCGAGACTTTTGCTAAAACACGGTCCGGCAGGAGTTCTTTGCTCACAGGATATTAAACGACTGGAACTCACTATCTGAAGAGGACGTTGCATCCCCAAATTTTAAAAGGGAGCTGAGAGCCGCGCCTTCGGATAAAGCGGCGTAAGTATCAAGTATATCATCTTCGTCACATTAAACTTTCAACATAAATTATATTAGAATCACGAAAACATAACCGAGATACCATAAATAACCCAACACTGTTTTACGATTTCCGGTCATTCGTCTCACCCCTAGTGGTGGCTTGTCTGTCAAATCCTATTTGGAGAATTCAAATCCACGCCTTCTCAAACTATTATCCATTAAATTTTGATATCAATATTAATATTTTTCTAGTATTTGAAGCTTCCTGTTATATCTTTGTTAAATTTTGTCATATTTTGAGAGCCTATTTCGAGAGTATACTGACCTGCATTAAGAACGATGGTCTTGTTAATACTTTGAGACACCGGTGTGACATTATTGTTGTAGTAAAAGTTGAAAAGTTCAGTTAACTTCAGATAACAAATCATAGCAAGCTCAAATTTTTCAAGTCACCGATGCGATAAACATAATATACAAAACTATTGAATATTTGAATGAAAATGATGATTAAAACTTAAATTTGGATTTCCGAGGTACCACAAATGCGGTAGTTTTTCGTTATTTGCAAAATAACAAGTTTTGATGAAAAACTATTCACATGGGTAATATTCCTTTTGTTGAACTCAATATTTCAAACAGATGATTACTATAGTTCATATCTGTTCGTGAAACACAATTAGAGATATTTTTTTGGGACTAGTAAGGATCATCCATATGCATGGCGACCATATGGGTCAGAGTAATAAGTTTTTGTCATTTTACTTCTAATTTTCTACCTATAAATGTTCTAATCAGCTAATTATTTCTTGATTTATTATGTTGCTTTTAAAGTGATCGTAAACCCTCAAGCAAAGTTTTCATCAAACCATTGCAAACAGTGTCTGATAATATTTATTGTAATATTTTACTATTTTATTAAACTTTAAATTGCAAATAAAGCATGGTATACTATGGTGGTCTGTTGCAATCATATTCAGGTCCAGTGACGTCACACTTTCTTAATACATATATTTCAAACTGTGTATGCACTCTCCAATGCTTGATTCAAGCTGAAGGTGTGTGTACTTTGACTTTCAACACAGACTCACTGTTTCAATGTGCAAGTTTCACAAAAATCGGAGAAATTAAATGCAAGATTCAAATTTACTTGACACTTATGAGTTACCATCTCCCAGATTTTGGCGAAACATGCACATTGAAACAGTGAGTCTGTGTTGAAACTCAAAGTATACACACCTTAAGCTTGAATCAAGCATTGGAAAGTGCATACACAGTTTGAAATATAAGTATTAAGGCAGTGTGACGTCACTGGACCTTAATATGATTGCAACAGACCACCATAGAATACCATGCTTTATTTGCAATTTACTCTGCGTAATAAAATCATAAAAATTACAATAAATATTTTCCGACACTGTTTGCAATGATCTTTCATTTGATGGAAACTTTACTTGAGGGTTTACGATCACTTTAAAGATACTGCGCCCTCCTAAACACACTTTTACGCACTCTCTAGAATTTAATCTATAATTAAAAAGTTGACTGGAAAAGAATATGTGAATAATTAACCACTCATTGATATTTCACTTACAAAACCTTTATTCCGTATTGGCAAATCTGCAGTGAGATCTTTCACTCAATCGTAAATATATATTTCAGGTCAACCTTTTTGATTATACCGCTGATTCACAGACCATTGGAAGCCCTGAACGGTGAATACGAAACCCCATCAACAGATTTATTCAATCAACGGACACACGGCAGAATGAGCCATACCGAGACTTTATACAAGCCGTTTGCTAAAACAGGGATCCGACAGGAGTTCTTTGCTCACAGGATATTAAACGACTGGAACTCACTATCTGAAGAGGACGTTGCATCCCCAAGTTTTAAAAGGGAGCTGAGAGCCGCGCCTTCGGATAAAGCGGCGTAAGTATCAAGTATATCATCTTCGTCACTTTTGATATAAATTATATTAGAATCACGAAAACATAACCGAGATACCATAAATAACCCAACATTTTTTTACGATTTCCGGTCATTCGTCTCATCCCCAGTGGTGGCTTGTCTGTCGAATCCTATTTGGAGAATTCAAATCCACATATTCTCAAACTATTATCCATTAAATTTTGATATCAATAATATTTTTCTAGTATTTGGAGATCCCTGCATATTGTATCTTTGTTAAATTTTGTCATATTTTGAGAGCCTATTTATGAAGGATGGTCTTGCAAATGGTTTCCCGGTGATTAGACCTTACCCTTGACAATTTTGTTAATGCTTTGTGAGACGCCGGTGTGACATTATTGTTGTTGTAAAAAAACTGGTGTCACTTTTGAACAGTTCAGTTAACTTCAGATAACAAATCACAGCAAGCTCAAATTTTTCAAGTCACCGATGCGATAAACATAATATACAAAACTATTGAATATTTGAATGAAAATGATGATTAAAACTTAAATTTGGATTTCCGAGGTACCACAAATGCGGTAGTTTTTCATTATTTGCAAAATAACCAGTTTTGATGAAAAACTATTCACATGGGTAATATTCCTTTTGTTGAACTCAATATTTCAAACAGATGATTACTATAGTTCATATCTGTTCGTGAAACACAATTGGAGATATTTTTTTAGGACTAGTAAGGATCATCCATATGCATGGCGACCATATGGGTCAGAGTAATAAGTTTTTGTCATTTTACTTCTAATTTTCTACCTATAAATGTTCTAATCAGCTAATTATTTCTTGATTTATTATGTTGCTTTTAAAGTGATCGTAAACCCTCAAGCAAAGTTTTCATCAAACCATTGCAAACAGTGTCTGAAAATATTTATTGTAATATTTTACTATTTTATTAAACTTTAAATTGCAAATAAAGCATGGTATACTATGGTGGTCTGTTGCAATCATATTCAGGTCCAGTGACGTCACACTTTCTTAATACATATATTTCAAACTGTGTATGCACTCTCCAATGCTTGATTCAAGCTGAAGGTGTGTGTACTTTGACTTTCAACACAGACTCACTGTTTCAATGTGCAAGTTTCACCAAAATCGGAGAAATTAAATGCAAGATTCAAATTTACTTGACACTTATGAGTTACCATCTCCCAGATTTTGGCGAAACATGCACATTGAAACAGTGAGTCTGTGTTGAAACTCAAAGTATACACACCTTAAGCTTGAATCAAGCATTGGAAAGTGCATACACAGTTTGAAATATAAGTATTAAGGCAGTGTGACGTCACTGGACCTTAATATGATTGCAACAGACCACCATAGAATACCATGCTTTATTTGCAATTTACTCTGCGTAATAAAATCATAAAAATTACAATAAATATTTTCCGACACTGTTTGCAATGATCTTTCATTTGATGGAAACTTTACTTGAGGGTTTACGATCACTTTAAAGATACTGCGCCCTCCTAAACACACTTTTACACACTCTCTAGAATTTAATCTATAATTAAAAAGTTGACTGGAAAAGAATATGTGAATAATTAACCACTCATTGATATTTCACTTACAAAACCTTTATTCCGTATTGGCAAATCTGCAGTGAGATCTTTCACTCAATCGTAAATATATATTTCAGGTCAACCTTTTTGATTATACCGCTGATTCACAGACCATTGGAAGCCCTGAACGGTGAATACGAAACCCCATCAACAGATTTATTCAATCAACGGACACACGGCAGAATGAGCCATACCGATACTTTATACAAGCCGTTTGCTAAAACAGGGATCCGACAGGAGTTCTTTGCTCACAGGATATTAAACGACTGGAACTCACTATCTGAAGAGGACGTTGCATCCCCAAGTTTTAAAAGGGAGCTGAGAGCCGCGCCTTCGGATAAAGCGGCGTAAGTATCACGTATATCATCTTCGTCACTTTTGACATAAATTATATTAGAATCACGAAAACATAACCGAGATACCATAAATAACCCAACACTGTTTTACGATTTCCGGTCATTCGTCTCATCCCCAGTGGTGGCTTGTCTGTCGAATCCTATTTGGAGAATTCAAATCCACATATTCTCAAACTATTATCCATTAAATTTTGATATCAATAATATTTTTCTAGTATTTGGAGATCCCCGCATATTGTATCTTTGTTAAATTTTGTCATATTTTGAGAGCCTATTTATGAAGGATGGTCTTGCAAATGGTTTCCCGGTGATTAGACCTTACCCTTGACAATTTTGTTAATGAGACGCCGGTGTGACATTATTGTTGTTGTAAAAAACTGGTGTCACTTTTGAACAGTTCAGTTAACTTCAGATAACAAATCACAGCAAGCTCAAATTTTTCAAGTCACCGATGCGATAAACATAATATACAAAACTATTGAATATTTGAATGAAAATGATGATTAAAACTTAAATTTGGATTTCCGAGGTACCACAAATGCGGTAGTTTTTCGTTATTTGCAAAATAACCAGTTTTGATGAAAAACTATTCACATGGGTAATATTCCTTTTGTTGAACTCAATATTTCAAACAGATGATTACTATAGTTCATATCTGTTCGTGAAACACAATTAGAGATATTTTTTTGGGACTAGTAAGGATCATCCATATGCATGGCGACCATATGGGTCAGAGTAATAAGTTTTTGTCATTTTACTTCTAATTTTCTACCTATAAATGTTCTAATCAGCTAATTATTTCTTGATTTATTATGTTGCTTTTAAAGTGATCGTAAACCCTCAAGCAAAGTTTTCGTCAAACCATTGCAAACAGTGTCTGAAAATATTTATTGTAATATTTTACTATTTTATTAAACTTTAAATTGCAAATAAAGCATGGTATACTATGGTGGTCTGTTGCAATCATATTCAGGTCCAGTGACGTCACACTTTCTTAATACATATATTTCAAACTGTGTATGCACTCTCCAATGCTTGATTCAAGCTGAAGGTGTGTGTACTTTGACTTTCAACACAGACTCACTGTTTCAATGTGCAAGTTTCACCAAAATCGGAGAAATTAAATGCAAGATTCAAATTTACTTGACACTTATGAGTTACCATCTCCCAGATTTTGGCGAAACATGCACATTGAAACAGTGAGTCTGTGTTGAAACTCAAAGTATACACACCTTAAGCTTGAATCAAGCATTGGAAAATGCATACACAGTTTGAAATATAAGTATTAAGGCAGTGTGACGTCACTGAACCTTAATATGATTGCAACAGACCACCATAGAATACCATGCTTTATTTGCAATTTACTCTGCGTAATAAAATCATAAAAATTACAATAAATATTTTCCGACACTGTTTGCAATGATCTTTCATTTGATGGAAACTTTACTTGAGGGTTTACGATCACTTTAAAGATACTGCGCCCTCCTAAACACACTTTTACACACTCTCTAGAATTTAATCTATAATTAAAAAGTTGACCGGAAAAGAATATGTGAATAATTAACCTCTCATAGATATTTCACCTACAAAACGTTTATTCCGTATTGGCAAATCTGCAGTGAGATCTTTCACTCAATCGTAAATATATATTTCAGGTCAACCTTTTTGATTATACCGCGGATTCACAGACCATTGGAAGCCCTGAACGGTGAATACAAAACCCTATCAACAGACACACGGACACACGGCAGAAGGAGCCATACCGAGACTTTTGCTAAAACACGGTCCGGCAGGAGTTCTTTGCTCACAGGATATTAAACGACTGGAACTCACTATCTGAAGAGGACGTTGCATCCCCAAATTTTAAAAGGGAGCTGAGAGCCGCGCCTTCGGATAAAGCGGCGTAAGTATCAAGTATATCATCTTCGTCACTTTAAACTTTCAACATAAATTATATTAGAATCACGAAAACATAACCGAGATACCATAAATAACCCAACACTGTTTTACGATTTCCGGTCATTCGTCTCATCCCTAGTGGTGGCTTGTCTGTCAAATCCTATTTGGAGAATTCAAATCCACGCATTCTCAAACTATTATCCATTAAATTTTGATATCAATATTAATATTTTTCTAGTATTTGAAGCTTCCTGTTATATCTTTGTTCAATTTTGTCATATTTTGAGAGCCTATTTCGAGAGTATACTGACCTGCATTAAGAAGGATGGTCTTGTTAATGCTTTGAGACACCGGTGTGACATTATTGTTGTAGTAAAAGTTGAAAAGTTCAGTTAACTTCAGATAACAAATCATAGCAAGCTCAAAATTTTCAAGTCACCGATGCGATAAACATAATATACAAAACTATTGAATATTTGAATGAAAATGATGATTAAAACTTAAATTTGGATTTCCGAGGTACCACAAATGCGGTAGTTTTTCGTTATTTGCAAAATAACCAGTTTTGATGAAAAACTATTCACATGGGTAATATTCCTTTTGTTGAACTCAATATTTCAAACAGATGATTACTATAGTTCATATCTGTTCGTGAAACACAATTGGAGATATTTTTTTAGGACTAGTAAGGATCATCCATATGCATGGCGACCATATGGATCAGAGTAATAAGTTTTTGTCATTTTACTTCTAATTTTCTACCTATAAATGTTCTAATCAGCTAATTATTTCTTGATTTATTATGTTGCTTTTAAAGTGATCGTAAACCCTCAAGCAAAGTTTTCATCAAACCATTGCAAACAGTGTCTGAAAATATTTATTGTAATATTTTACTATTTTATTAAACTTTAAATTGCAAATAAAGCATGGTATACTATGGTGGTCTGTTGCAATCATATTCAGGTCCATTGACGTCACACTTTCTTAATACATATATTTCAAACTGTGTATGCACTCTCCAATGCTTGATTCAAGCTGAAGGTGTGTGTACTTTGACTTTCAACACAGACTCACTGTTTCAATGTGCAAGTTTCACCAAAATCGGAGGAATTAAATGCAAGATTCAAATTTACTTGACACTTATGAGTTACCATCTCCCAGATTTTGGCGAAACATGCACATTGAAACAGTGAGTCTGTGTTGAACCTCAAAGTATACACACCTTAAGCTTGAATCAAGCATTGGAAAGTGCATACACAGTTTGAAATATAAGTATTAAGGCAGTGTGACGTCACTGGACCTTAATATGATTGCAACAGACCACCATAGAATACCATGCTTTATTTGCAATTTACTCTGCGTAATAAAATCATAAAAATTACAATAATTATTTTCCGACACTGTTTGCAATGATCTTTCATTTGATGGAAACTTTACTTGAGGGTTTACGATCACTTTAAAGATACTGCGCCCTCCTAAACACACTTTTACACACTCTCTAGAATTTAATCTATAATTAAAAAGTTGACTGGAAAAGAATATGTGAATAATTAACCACTCATTGATATTTCACTTACAAAACCTTTATTCCGTATTGGCAAATCTGCAGTGAGATCTTTCACTCAATCGTAAATATATATTTCAGGTCAACCTTTTTGATTATACCGCTGATTCACAGACCATTGGAAGCCCTGAACGGTGAATACGAAACCCCATCAACAGATTTATTCAATCAACGGACACACGGCAGAATGAGCCATACCGAGACTTTATACAAGCCGTTTGCTAAAACAGGGATCCGACAGGAGTTCTTTGCTCACAGGATATTAAACGACTGGAACTCACTATCTGAAGAGGACGTTGCATCCCCAAGTTTTAAAAGGGAGCTGAGAGCCGCGCCTTCGGATAAAGCGGCGTAAGTATCAAGTATATCATCTTCGTCACTTTTGATATAAATTATATTAGAATCACGAAAACATAACCGAGATACCATAAATAACCCAACACTGTTTTACGATTTCCGGTCATTCGTCTCATCCCCAGTGGTGGCTTGTCTGTCGAATCCTATTTGGAGAATTCAAATCCACATATTCTCAAACTATTATCCATTAAATTTTGATATCAATAATATTTTTCTAGTATTTGGAGATCCCCGCATATTGTATCTTTGTTAAATTTTGTCATATTTTGAGAGCCTATTTATGAAGGATGGTCTTGCAAATGGTTTCCCGGTGATTAGACCTTACCCTTGACAATTTTGTTAATGCTTTGTGAGACGCCGGTGTGACATTATTGTTGTTGTAAAAAACTGGTGTCACTTTTGAACAGTTCAGTTAACTTCAGATAACAAATCACAGCAAGCTCAAATTTTTCAAGTCACCGATGCGATAAACATAATATACAAAACTATTGAATATTTGAATGAAAATGATGATTAAAACTTAAATTTGGATTTCCGAGCTAATTAAAGTGATCGTAAACCCAAATTTTAAAAGGGAGCTGAGAGCCGCGCCTTCGGATAAAGCGGCGTAAGTATCAAGTATATCATCTTCGTCACTTTAAACTTTCAACATAAATTATATTAGAATCACGAAAACATAACCGAGATACCATAAATAACCCAACACTGTTTTACGATTTCCGGTCATTCGTCTCATCCCTAGTGGTGGCTTGTCTGTCAAATCCTATTTGGAGAATTCAAATCCACGCATTCTCAAACTATTATCCATTAAATTTTGATATCAATATTAATATTTTTCTAGTATTTGAAGCTTCCTGTTATATCTTTGTTAAATTTTGTCATATTTTGAGAGCCTATTTCGAGAGTATACTGACCTGCATTAAGAAGGATGGTCTTGTTAATGCTTTGAGACACCGGTGTGACATTATTGTTGTAGTAAAAGTTGAAAAGTTCAGTTAACTTCAGATAACAAATCATAGCAAGCTCAAATTTTTCAAGTCACCGATGCGATAAACATAATATACAAAACTATTGAATATTTGAATGAAAATGATGATTAAAACTTAAATTTGGATTTCCGAGGTACCACAAATGCGGTAGTTTTTCGTTATTTGCAAAATAACCAGTTTTGATGAAAAACTATTCACATGGGTAATATTCCTTTTGTTGAACTCAATATTTCAAACAGATGATTACTATAGTTCATATCTGTTCGTGAAACACAATTGGAGATATTTTTTTAGGACTAGTAAGGATCATCCATATGCATAGCGACCATATGGGTCAGAGTAATAAGTTTTTGTCATTTTACTTCTAATTTTCTACCTATAAATGTTCTAATCAGCTAATTATTTCTTGATTTATTATGTTGCTTTTAAAGTGACCGTAAACCCCCAAGCAAAGTTTTCATCAAACCATTGCAAACAGTGTCTGAAAATATTTATTGTAATATTTTACTATTTTATTAAACTTAAATTGCAAATAAAGCATGGTATACTATGGTGGTCTGTTGCAATCATATTCAGGTCCAGTGACGTCACACTTTCTTAATACATATATTTCAAACTGTGTATGCACTCTCCAATGCTTGATTCAAGCTGAAGGTGTGTGTACTTTGACTTTCAACACAGACTCACTGTTTCAATGTGCAAGTTTCACAAAAATCGGAGAAATTAAATGTAAGATTCAAATTTACTTGACACTTATGAGTTACCATCTCCCAGATTTTGGCGAAACATGCACATCGAAACAGTGAGTCTGTGTTGAAACTCAAAGTATACACACCTTAAGCTTGAATCAAGCATTGGAAAGTGCATACACAGTTTGAAATATATGTATTAAGAAAGTGTGACGTCACTGGACCTTAATATGATTGCAACAGACCACCATAGAATACCATGCTTTATTTGCAATTTACTCTGCGTAATAAAATCATAAAAATTACAATAAATATTTTCCGACACTGTTTGCAATGATCTTTCATTTGATGGAAACTTTACTTGAGGGTTTACGATCACTTTAAAGATACTGCGCCCTCCTAAACACACTTTTACACACTCTCTAGAATTTAATCTATAATTAAAAAGTTGACTGGAAAAGAATATGTGAATAATTAACCACTCATTGATATTTCACTTACAAAACCTTTATTCCGTATTGGCAAATCTGCAGTGAGATCTTTCACTCAATCGTAAATATATATTTCAGGTCAACCTTTTTGATTATACCGCTGATTCACAGACCATTGGAAGCCCTGAACGGTGAATACGAAACCCCATCAACAGATTTATTCAATCAACGGACACACGGCAGAATGAGCCATACCGAGACTTTATACAAGCCGTTTGCTAAAACAGGGATCCGACAGGAGTTCTTTGCTCACAGGATATTAAACGACTGGAACTCACTATCTGAAGAGGACGTTGCATCCCCAAGTTTTAAAAGGGAGCTGAGAGCCGCGCCTTCGGATAAAGCGGCGTAAGTATCAAGTACATGTATATCATCTTCGTCACTTTTGACATAAATTATATTAGAATCACGAAAACATAACCGAGATACCATAAATAACCCAACACTGTTTTACGATTTCCGGTCATTCGTCTCATCCCCAGTGGTGGCTTGTCTGTCGAATCCTATTTGGAGAATTCAAATCCACATATTCTCAAACTATTATCCGTTAAATTTTGATATCAATAATATTTTTCTAGTATTTGGAGATCCCTGCATATTGTATCTTTGTTAAATTTTGTCATATTTTGAGAGCCTATTTTGAGAGTGGACTGACCTGCATTATGAAGGATGGTCTTGCAAATGGTTTCCCGGTGATTAGACCTTACCCTTGACAATTTTGTTAATGCTTTGTGAGACGCCGGTGTGACATTATTGTTGTTGTAAAAAACTGGTGTCACTTTTGAACAGTTCAGTTAACTTCAGATAACAAATCACAGCAAGCTCAAATTTTTCAAGTCACCGATGCGATAAACATAATATACAAAACTATTGAATATTTGAATGAAAAAGATGATTCAAACTTTAAATTTGGATTTCCCAGCTACGACAAATGCAGTAGTTTTTAGTTATTTGCAAAATAACCAGTTTTGATGAAAAGCTATTCACATGGGTAATATTCCTTTTGTTGAACTCAATATTTCAAACAGATGATTACTATAGTTCATATCTGTTCGTGAAACACAATTGGAGATATTTTTTTAGCACTAGTATGGATCATTCATTGGAATGGCGACCATATGGGCCAGACTAACAAGTTTTTGTCATTCTAATTTTCTACCTATAAATGTTCTAATCAGCTAATTATTTCTTGATTCATTATGTTGCTTTTAAAGGGGTCGTAAACCCTCAAGCAAAGTTTTCATCAAACCATTGCAAACAGTGTCGGAAAATATTTATTGTAATTTTTTACTATTTTATTACACTTTAAATTGCAAATAAAGCATGGTATTCTATGGTGGTCTGTTGCAATCATATTTAGGTCCAGTGACGTCAAACTTTCTTAATACATATATTTCAAACTGTGTATGCACTTTCCAATGCTTGATTCAACGTTAAGGTGTGTGTACTTTGAGCTTCAACACAGACTCACTGTTTCAATGTGCAAGTTTCACCAAAATCGGAGAAATTAAATGCAAGATTCAAATTTACTTGACACTTATATGAGTTACCATCTCCCAGATTTTGGCGAAACATGCACATTGGAACAGTGAGTCTGTGTTGAAACTCAGTATACACACCTTAAGTTTGAATCAAGCATTGGAATGTGCATACACAGTTTGAAATATAAGTATTAAGGCAGTGTGACGTCACTGAACCTAAATATGATTGCAACCGACCACCATAGAATACCATGCTTTATTTGCAATTTACTCTGTGTAATAAAATCATAAAAATTACAATAAATATTTTCCCACAATGTTTGCAATGATCTTTCATTTGATGGAAACTTTACTTGAGGGTTTACGATCACTTTAAAGATACTGAGCCCTCCTACACACACTCTTACACACTCTCTAGAATTTGTCTTTATACAGCTACAAGTATGCCTCATAGCTGTGGTAATGTATATATTTGTAGAAAGCGCATTACTTAAGGATTATAGATATATAAATTTGTTCACTGTATACCTGTAGGTTGTGAAGTTATCACTTTTGCACATGTTTTGTCTAATTCAAGTCCTTTTGAGACGCCCAAATTTGTCACGACTGTCCTAATACACCTTATAGCGTATTTTGTTGCGCTCATTTTTAGATCATTCACATAATACTATGTGCAAACCATAATGATGTAATTCAGACCGGTGGTCATATGGAGGCATCTGCAACAAGCGCCTTTTCATATCTCCTGTCAACTTAAAGGCATTTTTGAAATATACATATACATGCACATATTCAATAAAAAAAGCAGATTCTTATTATAGCCTAATGTTCTAAGCTTAGTTTGAGAATTATCACAGAGCACAGAGCATGATAGCTAATTTTAAGATGGCGACCATATCAGGTCATCTAAAATTGTGTGTGTGTTTTATGATTACTACAAATTGATAACAATTGACCTATTGCAGTGCATAGTATATTATGCGGAGGTCATTTTTAGGCCATATGGCAAGATGTATTTTTTTTAATAATGACTTCTGTCTAATTCAAGGCATTTTATAAGCCCTAAAATAATTCAAAATATGCCAAAACTAATTGACATCATTTTACGGTCATTTTGCGACTACTCGCATAATATTCAGTTCAAAGCACCATGGCATCATTCAGAATTGTTTTTTTTAATGTTTTTTTAAATCAAGGCAACTCAGAAGTGTTTTATTTGTCAAAATCAATCTTTCATCCCTTATTACTATTATTATTTAGGCTCACTTCAAGGTCATTTACATAATCCACAGCACCGAGAGTCATGGTTAAATTCAAAATGGCGGTGAAATGGGGCAATTATGGTCGCCATTTTGAATTTATTTATAGTCTTGCACCTGTTCAAGGAACGTTGAACAAAAAACCTAAGTCAAATCAATGAAATCGAATGAAGTATGGTTTCTACAGTTCGTTGACCTAGAATAATATCGTACAGTATACAAATGGCAACAATAATATACATACACTTATGGTATTCTGATGTATTTTTTTTTAATCGTTTACTGTTTTAACAGTGTATGTGTGCCACAATGTGCGACGTTGCTTGGCACGATACTGTATGCCATCTTTCATTTACAGGAGAGAGTTTGAAAATAAAGTTTGCACCCAACTACATCACCCAAACACGCTTACACAAACGATATTCATTATGTCTTCTTGTTCTTTTTCTTCTTTTCAGAATATCAATTATATACAGATATCGAATGATCTGCACAGTTTTGAATCCATCTCTAAGACATGCTTAAAATTGGAACAAACTGCAGTGGTTTGCGTGGTACAACCATGAAACTAGTTTCAGAATTTGAATAATTATTGTTAACAAATCTTGATTCCCAAATATGAACAAGTTTGTTCCTTGTCCAATACTAAATTTGGTTGATTTGGAACCGATGGACCATATTTAAAGGAAAACTTTGATACTTTTATGTTAAATGTTCTGTAAATGTCAGTGAGATGGGTTATTCCTGTGCAGATACATACATACAATTACAATATTAACCCTACCTGGTCGACCTTTCACCTCGGACCCAGAACGAAGAGAAAAAGAGAGCTGAAAATTTCTGACTTTCCAAGAATCTTACTGACGTCATTTTGAGACAACTCTGAATATTCCTATAGGTTCAAAGGATCATGTGGAAATTTCAAGATGGCTGCTATGAGTTTTCTGTCCTCAGAAAATCATGTTTTCGGTCTTTTCTGACATTTTTTTCGTATTTTACTTCTTTGACATGGCTTAACTAAATATTCTCTACAATGTTTTTGATACAAAATATCAAAAAATAGAAAAAAATGACGAAAAATGGCTGCCGAAAAGATTATGGAAAGTTTCAATTCTCTACCCTCCCTCCTCCGCCCTCCCCCGCCCAAGCCGGGTAGGATTAATGTTGAACATACATGTGCTCAGTCTCAAATAATAACAATGAATCGATGATGTATAATGTCTGCCGCTGTTAAAAAATGTCCGATACTGAAATCTGGATGCCATATTAGTGCATATTTGAATGCATCACATTCATGTCGTTGTTTAAGTGACACTTGCCAAGGACACTATCATGGACCACAACCATTATCCGGTTTAAACTTGATTTGAACACTTTTCACCATCACATCTACATTGGTTATTTGAGACTGGGTCATGTATTATCGCGGTATCGTGCACTGCGAAGAAAATTGTGTTAACGCAATTTTAGCATCTGAATTGTGTTGAAAATATTGTGTTTGGTTCAACACTGATTCGTGTTGAACTCAATTCGATTTTATGCTGATATACAAAGTTCAATACAAAACCATGTAGAGTGTTGAAACTATTTTATCACAAAATTGTATTGACACAATTTTTTCAGGTGTATGTTGTACTAGAAAGCAGTTAGAAATCGAGCATCAGTTTCCCACAATAATGACGTTTTTTCCACGGGGAACATGAGTGAAGTTTGACACATGAAGATTATCATATAGTGGCATCAAAAGCATTTCCATTTGATCAAGATTGATTGTAAATTATTACCTCGAATCCATGCTTCAGCTTTATAGTCAATAACAGATTCACGATTCACATATTTAAATATAAAGATCCAATGTAATATAATCATCAGCTCTAATAATTCATAAAATTGAAATTTCTTTTGGACCGATTGGAAATATTTGCAATTAATTGGAATGGAAACAATAACAAATCACTGGTGAAATGTGGGCTAATCTTCTTCGTTATTATCTATTATCTATTCCTTATGATAAAAGACTGGATTTGGAGCATCGTATCAATTCAAATATATTGATTAGAACTGTTTGTCTGGTAACTGATGTTACGATTTCCCTGCTTGTGTGATCGGGTAAAGGTATACCTGACAAATTTAAGATGTATCCAGCCGGGAATTACACACAGCCGTGCAGCAGACCCAGGTACGTGGACTAAACCGTTACTAACCACACTCCCCCGGATACCTTACGGTGACAACGCAAGGGGGTGGCATTCCCTCCACCTCAGACCAACAATTCATTGGCGTGCTCTGGGATTCACAGAAGCTGAACCCTATGGTGAACCTCTGGTACCGCTTGGATTAAATGCTAGACTTCGGTCTTAACTGGCGTGAGGTCTGTTGTTGGAGCAAACACGTACATATTGCAATACTAATCAATAACCGTGACCATTATCATAGATAATATTTATATTTCCCTAGCTCATCTGTGATAACCTCTCCCCAAACTCTTCAATAAACTCCCACTATATTTTCTCTCTCTTCTCTGGTAAATTTTCTTTGAACTTCAACCGTGTTTGGCATGGGCCTTTTGGAGTGAATCTCCCCCCCCCCTCTCCTCCCACAGTATACATATCCAAGGGGGTTAAATTCTTCCAGAAAGAAACAAATCCAAGATGGCCGCTCTGTTGATGTGATGATGTAACCCCTGGTAAATCATCCCTAAAATCCCTTCATACAGAATGTTTCCCATAACTTGGATACATGGATACAATCTTGTCTCTCTCATCTCTGATAGCATCCCTGCTTCCATAGACTACACTAATTTCTCTCTCATCCCTGGTAGCATCTTTACTTCCACAAGCTACACTAATTTCTCTCATATCTCTGATAACATCCCTGTTTCCATAGACTACAACAATTCTTTATCATCTCTAATAGCATCCCTGCTTCCATAGACTATAATAATGCTCTCATCTCTGATAGCATCACTGCTTTTGCAGACTAAAATAATATTTTCTCATCTCTGCTTCCACAGACTACAATAATTTCTCCCTGTTAGCATCTTCACAGGCAACACTAATTTATCTCTCATCTCTGATAACATCCCCGTTTCTATAGGCTACAACAATTCTTTCTCATTTCTGGTAGCATCCCCGCTTCCATAGACTAATGTCTTTCTCATCTCTGATAGCATCCTGTTTCCATAGACTATAATCACTTCTCCCTCATCTCTGCAACATCCCTGCTTCCATAGACAACATGTTCTCCCTCATCTCTGCAACATCCCTGCTTCGAAAGACTATAATCATTTTCTCATCTCTGATAGCATCACTGCTTTTGCGGTCTAAAATAATATTTCCTCACCTCCGATAGAATCCATGTTCCATTGACTACAATAATTTATCCCTCCTCTCTCATACCATCTCTAGTTACAAAGATTAGCATCATTACTCCAATCTCTGATACCATCTCTGCTTCCACAGGCTACAATAATTTCTCTGTCAACTCTGACAGCATCACTGCTTCCATAGACTACAATACTGTCATCAGTTTCATCTCATCTTCCGTAGAGCACATTAATTTCTACTTCATCTCTGATGATAGCACCCCTGCTAATTTATTTCTCGCTCATCCCTGATAGCATTGCTGCTTCCATTGACTACAATAATTTATTGTCATCCCTGCTATAATAATTTCTCTATGCCTCATCTCTGATAGCACCCTTGCTTCCACAGACCACAGTAATTTCTCCCTCATCTCTGAGCATCCCTGCTTCCATAGACAACATGTTCTCTCTCATCTCTGACAGCATCTCTGCTTCCAAAGATTAAAATAATTTCTCCCTTAATCACTGATAGCATCACAATAATGTCTTACCCATCTCTGATGGCATCCCTCTTCCATATACTCTAATAATTTATCTCCCATCTCTGATAGTTTTCCTGTTGCCATAGACTACAATAATCTCTGATGGCATCCCTGCTATAACAATTTCTCCACCGCTTCTCTGATAGCTCCCTTGCTTCCATAGACCACAATAAGCTCTCCCTCATCTCTGATAGCATCCCTGCTTCCATATACTCTAATAATTTATCTCCCATCTCTGATAGCATCCTTGCTTCCATAGACCAAGCTCTCCCTCATCTCTGGTAGCATCTCTGCTTCTATATACTCTAATAATATCTCCTATCTCTGATAGCATCCTTGCTTCCATATACCTTAACAATTTATCTCCCATCTCTGATAGCTTCCCTGCTTCCATATACTCCAGTAATTTTTCTCCCATCTCTGGTAGCATCCCTGCTTCTATAAACTCAAGTAATTTATCTCCCATCTCTGATAGCATCTCTGCTTCCATATACTCTAATAATGTATCTTCCATCACTGATAGTATCCCTGCTTCCATATGTCTCCCATCTCTTGATAGCATCCCTGCTTCCATATATCTCCCATCTCTGATAGCATCCCTGCTTCTATATACTCTAATAATTTATCTCCCATCTCTTGATAGCATCCCTGCTTCTATATACTCTAATAATTTATCTCCCATCTCTTGATAGCATCCCTGCTTCCATATATCTCCCATCTCTGATAGCATCCCTGCTTCTATATACTCTAATAATTTATCTCCCATCTCTTGATAGCATCCCTGCTTCCATATATCTCCCATCTCTGATAGCATCCCTGCTTCTATATACTCTAATAATTTATCTCCCATCTCTTGATAGCATACCTGCTTCCATATATCTCCCATCTCTGACAGCATCCCTGCTTCTATATACTCTAATAATTTATCTCCTATCTCTTGATAGCATCCCTGCTTCCATATATCCTAATCATTTCTCTCCCATCTCTGATAGCATCCCTGCTTCCATATACTCTAATAATGTATTACCCATCTCTGATAGCATCCCTGCTTCTATACACTCTAATAATTTATCTCCCATCTCTTGATAGCATCCCTGCTTCCATATACTCTAATCATTTCTCTCCCATCTCTGATAGCATCCCTGCTTCCATATACTCTAATAATTTATCACCCATCTCTGATAGCATCCCTGCTTCCTTATACTCTACTAATTTATCACCCATCTCTGATAGCATCCCTGCTTCCATATACTCTAATAATTTCTCTCCCATCTCTGATAGCATCCCTGCTTCCATATACTCTAATAATTTATCACCCATCTCTGATAGCATCCCTGCTTCCTTATACTCTACTAATTTATCACCCATCTCTGATAGCGTCCCTGCTTCCATATACTCTAATAATTTATCTCCCATCTCTGATAGCATACCTGCTCCCATAGACTCTAATAATTTATCTCCCATCTCTGATAGCATCCCTGCTTCCGTATACTCTAATCATTTATCTCCCATCTCTGATAACATCCCTGCTTCAATATATTCCCCATCTCTGATAGCATCCCTGCTCCCATATACTCTAATAATAATTTATCTCCCACCTCTGATAGCATCCCTGCTTCCTTATACTCTAATAATTTATCACCCATCTCTGATAACATCCCTGCTTCAATCTCTGATAGCATCCCTGCTCCCATATACTCTAATAATAATTTATCTCCCATCTCTGATAGCATCCCTGCTTCTGTATACTCTAATAATTTATCTCCCTTCTCTGATAGCATCCCTGCTTCCATATACTCTAATAAATTATCTCCCTTCTCTGATAGCATCCCTGCTTCCGTATACTATAATAATTTATCTCCCTTCACTAATAGCATCCCTGCTTCTGTATACTATAATAATTTATCTCCCTTCTCTGATAGCATCCCTGCTTCCATATACTCTAATAAATTATCTCCCTTCTCTGATAGCATCCCTGTTTCCGTATACTCTAATAATTTATCTCCCATCTCTGATAGCATCCCTGCTTCTGTATACTCTAATAATTGATCTCCCTTCTCTGATAGCATCCCTGCTTCCGTATACTCTAATAATTTATCTCCCATCTCTGATAGCATCCCTGCTTCCATATACTCTAATAATTTATCTCCCATCTCTGATAGCATCCCTGCTTCCGTATACTCTAATAATTTATCTCCCATCTCTGATAGCATCCCTGCTTCCGTACACTCTAATAATTTATCTCCCATCTCTGATAGCATCCCTGCTTCCGTACACTCTAATAATTTATCTCCCATCTCTGATAGCATCCCTGCTTCCGTACACTCTAATAAATTATCTCCCATCTCTGATAGCATCCCTGCTTCCGTATACTCTAATAATTTATCTCCCATCTCTGATAGCATCCCTGCTTCCGTATACTCTAATAAATTATCTCCCATCTCTGATAGCATCCCTGCTTCCGTATACTCTAATAATTTATCACCCATCTCTGATAGCATCCCTGCTTCCGTATACTCTAATAAATTATCTCCCATCTCTGATAGCATCCCTGCTTCCGTATACTCTAATAATTTATCACCCATCTCTGATAGCATCCCTGCTTCCGTATACTCTAATAAATTATCTCCCATCTCTGATAGCATCCCTGCTTCCGTATACTCTAATAAATTATCTCCCATCTCTGATAGCATCCCTGCTTCCGTATACTCTAATAATTTATCTCCCATCTCTGATAGCATCCCTGCTTCTGTATACTCTAATAATTTATCTCCCATCTCTGATAGCATCCCTGCTTCCATATACTCTAGTAATTTATCTCCCATCTCTGATAGCATCCCTGCTTCCGTATACTCTAATCATTTATCTCCCATCTCTGATAGCATCCCTGCTTCCGTATACTCTAATAAATTATCTCCCATCTGTGATAGCTTCCCTGCTTCCATAAACTCAATTTATCTTCAATCTCTAATGGCATCTCTGCTTCCATAATTTCTTTCTCTCCCATCTCTGATAGTATCCATAATATCATCGCACCCTCGCTTCCCATCTCTGATAATTTTTTCTCTCCCATCTCTGCTTCCATAGTCTACAACTTCTCTTTTCGTCTCATATTAATCTCATATTAATTTCACCGTCACCAGCGGAAGTGACGTCACTAACCTGAAGTGACGTCACTAACCTGAAGTGACGTCACTAACCTGAAGTGACGTCACTAACCTGAAGTGACGTCACTAACCGGAAGTGACGTCACTAACCGGAAGTGACGTCACTAACCGGAAGTGACGTCACTAACCTGAAGTGACGTCACTAACCTGAAGTGACGTCACTAACCGGAAGTGACGTCACTAACCGGAAGTGACGTCACTAACCGGAAGTGACGTCACTAACCGGAAGTGACGTCACTAACCGGAAGTGACGTCACTAACCGGAAGTGACGTCACTAACCGGAAGTGACGTCACTGACCGGAAGTGACGTCACTGACCGGAAGTGACGTCACTGACCGGAAGTGACGTCACTGACCGGAAGTGACGTCACTGACCGGAAGTGACGTCACTGACCGGAAGTGACGTCACCAACCGGAAGTGACGTCACCAACCGGAAGTGACGTCACCAACCGAAAGTGACGTCACCTGGTTGATGGTCTGGTTCGTTTGAGAAAGGGGTTAGAATAGCAAGTTCAGTTGGCACCAATTTTGTTACTTGTTAAAAAATGACAAAAAATTCAGAAATCTACCGATGCATAAATCCACTTGGCATGAAAATATTCACCTTGCGGGACACTGTGGAATTCTTGACAGATGTTGACCATGGAAATTTCACATTACCGCCACTGAAAGCTGATTGGTGCTACAGAATGTCATTCAATTTGTAAACAGGGAGCCTTCTCACACCTCACTGATCATGTCTCCATCCACCATGCTTTCCCCAAAGTGACTCAGTTATTACAAGTGATATGATTATTAAAAATTTCAAGTGGTTTTAGGCTGATATAAAGTGGATTTATGCATAAATGATTGAAGCATTGAAGATATGAACTGAGGTCTAAATTTTGAAAAAAGCATGCAATTTTATCTATGTGAATTTCCTTTCTTCCGTTTACATATTATTGTATCTTGAAAGTTAATTTGCTCATAAATACCAGCTGTGTTAAGTGAACCTCGTCATATTTGGCTATTGACTATTTGGCCCTAGTAGGCTACTGACAAATCAGTCATTTTCTGCCTGTATTTGCTCCAAAATGTCTCAATTCTGTCGCGGAAATGGCATAAGAATACAAGGCATGCTACCCAACATTATCAGTATGATGTTTGTTTCAACCACATTTGGCAAGAAAAAAAATTAATAATAAAAAAATTGATTAAAATTAATTAAAAAAATTATTTTATTTTATTAATAATTTAATAACATAAATTTGAAACAAACATAATATTTGTACGTTTTTCATGAGCCAGCCTGGGAACAATTGGGCTGATCATGTCATATCTGTAGCCGCAGTGACGATTTAAAGTTCTCTGGTTAAATGTGAAAATGTCAGGTGACAGGCACCAGACCACAATTAATTTTGCATAAATCCACTTGGCATGACAACATTCACCTTGTGGGACACTTAACTGTGAAAGTGTTGACATGTTGACCATCCGCCATGCTTTTTCCATAGTGGCCCAGACCAACCCCAGGAAGTACAGTTTGAAGCCTCGTCTGCAAGGTTAAATATCAGATGTATCAGAAATGCTGAAAAATCGCAGCTCATAAAATCCATAAAGATCTGCTCTCAAATTTCTAAACAATGTAGGTCGTGGGCACTGACACGGAAGTCTGATGCCTGTCAGGGATGGAACCATTGTTAAAATAAATAATGCTCTCATCTGAACAAACCATACCCATCCCCAAACTATCCTGCGAAGACACAGATAAAACTACGCACAGATAGAGATTTTACAGCCTATATACCAAGTGTACCCCCTTTATAATTTATATACAGAACAGCGCCCCCTGTCGGCGGATCGGGAAACTAATGATGGTGTCTGGTAGGGCTTCTCTCACATAGTTTATGTGCCAAGTATCAAGGTGATATTCGGTCGGGAAAGGGATTAAAATAGCCAGTTAGCTATTCAGAACAGCGCCCCCCCGGCGGCAGATCGGGAAACTAATGATGTCATCTGGTAGAGCTTGTTATGTACCAAGTATCAAGGTGATATTCGGCCGCGAAAGGGGTTAAAATAGCCAGTTAGCTATTCAATTATGCAGTTAGCTATTCTGGACAGCGACCCCTGGCGTCGGATCAGGAAACTAATGGAGTCAACTGGTAGAGCATGTTGATGTATCAAGTATCAAGTTGAATGTCGGTCGGGAAAAATGATAACATAGCCAGTTAGCTATTCAGAACAGCGCCCACTGGCGGCGGATCGGGAAAATAGTGGTGCCATCTGGTAAAATTTAGTTGATGTAGTTGATGTATCAGGTTGAAATTCGGTCGGGGAAGAGGTTAAAATAGCCAGTTAGTTACTCAGTTAGCTATTCAGAAAAGCTCCCCCCCCGGCGGCGGATCGGGAAACTATTGATGTCATCTGATGGAGTTTGACTCACATAGTGTATCAAGGTGATATTTGGTCTGGAAAGGGGTTAAAATAACCAGTTAGATATTCAATTATGCAGTTAGCTCTTCAGAACCGCGCCGGATCAGGAAACTAATTGTGTCATCTGGTAAACCATGTCCCACATAGTTGATGTACCAAGTACCAAGTTGAGAAAGGGGTTGAAGGGGTTAAAATAGAGGTACAATTTTATCGATAACATGATGACTGGTCCCCTTCGAATAGCTAACTGCCAACCGCTAATTGCCGACCAACTTCACGAAGGTCACACGCATACTTTCATATCACTAACGTAGGAGAATCTGTGAGCTACAGCCTTTATTACGAAAAGACCGAAAATTTAACCCCGAAAACAGGCTAACGTTTATACAGTGTTGATTAAATGTATTCTTTACCAGTGAAGCAACGTTAGAAAATGACACCATATCAACATCATTTTGTTCATTGATTTGACGTTAGGTTATTGTTATTCGCCAAATTTAAAACTGGTTCAAGTCAAAGATTGCCGCAAACGCTGAAAGAATTCGCGTACAAAAAATGCTATACCGGTACCTAAAAATTCGAGTTAATCAGCAAAACACCTGTTTTGATACCGGTATGCCAGTTATCTCAAACCCAGAGAAAGAAGAATGAATAGTTACAAGACCAAAAGGCCTGTTGTGCTTTTGGTAACAACAAATCGTTAAAGACATGTTTATTAAAACTACAAACTATTTTGAATCCCAGGTTTCATTCCGTTAAAAAAAGGTTCAGTGACTGATATTATATAGGGTTCATCGATCGGAGATGGGATGCTATATTTAACCCTCGGAGTTTATGTAAATTTGTCTTTTTATTATTTATTTTTATTATTATTGATCCGCAGATAATTCCAAATAATGTGTTTCTATACCACAATCGTAACATATCATGCTTCGAGTGGAATTTATGAATGAGAAAAAGATCACGCGCGCTCGGGAACTTCAACATTGGCGGGAAACAGGAGTCATCATTGTCTGTAATATTCGTTGTGCAGCAGTGTACAATTCTATCGAAAACATTGAAGGATTGCAGGTATGTAAAACTTGTCAAATGGTAATCGTTGTTTCGTTAAAGACATGTTTATTGAAATAAATAACAACAAACTTGTGTAAGAAGACGTATGATTTAGGATGAATGTGGATAGAACTAGAACTCCAAATCTCCATCAGTCACTTTGTATACCCGTGCTGTTTCAACTTTCATTAAGGTAGGCCCTATACGAACAGTGAGTGTTGATCACTCTTGACCGTGCCGGTTTGCTGAAATTTGTTTCTTTATATTATATTTCTTTTCGATTTGAACAAAATAATATTTTTAAAAAACCCTTCAACACCGTATCCTAGGTAAAGAGCGAAGGTCACATGGTGCATCTAGTTGGAGCTCTTTGGCGTACGAAGGTATATATGCCCCGTGTGTAATCGTGTGACTTCGAGTTTTGGAACGATATAAAGTTTGTTATCGATGCGTGAATCATGTCTTCATCAAGTTTGAAAGCGTCACTGACGGGCGAGTTGAAAAATTCACTGTCTCCGAATAAGGATTTTTTTTGTTTTGCTGATTAACTCAAAACGAAACATTGTTAAACTAGCACCGTCCGTTGTTATTGTTGCAATGATAAGCATGGTCATCTGACAGTCATGACAAACTTTTTGCCTAGCATGACTGCCCGGTTATTGGACACTTTTTTATGAATAAGAGTCTGCAGGTCGGCCATGCAACCACGTATGGCAGAGAAAGTAACTACGTCTTTAGTGATAAATCGTCATAAAAATATATCGAAGAAAAAAATACGGGGAGAGACTGATGGGAATAGTTGAAACGCAGGGACCATTCACGGTATGGAAACGTTTACGCCCAGTTATTGAAAACTTTTTCAGTGATGGATTTATTTGAAACCAATTAGCCTATTGTCAAATTGTTTGTCCCACAGTCTTTAGTAAACCTCCAAGAATATTTAAACATGAATCAGCACTATAGCGCAAAAATGAGTTTTGAAATGAACGCCGAAGATTCATTTTGCAGTTTTTGGGAGTGCCCATTATCCTTGACTGTCAATCAGTGCTATTGCCAGTCAGAGCCACATGTCATGCTTTCGCAAAATGGCTGCGGGGAGAAATACACATCGTCTGCCAAACGCCGGTCACGATGCACACTGAGATTCATAACGAAGATTCTCTATATTTGTGGGAACATTTTCAGCCAAATTTCGTTGAATTTAATCAAACCTGCAATCAGGAATGAAACAACATCAGCATGTCTTTGTAACTCAACTGTAAAATTAAATTTGTATTACAGTTGTCATGTAATATACCCAGAAAATAGCCCCACTGGGTCTATGTGTCCAATAATATAGCCTGTCCAATAACCGAGCAGTCATGCTAATGTTAAAATAACTTCATACGAAGTGAGGAAGACGACTTCATCTTTGAGAAACTACTTTAGGGTCAAATATTACTTTGGTTTGTTGTCGGTAAAACATCACTTAGAAATGTAAATATTTTGAAACTGTTTTTTCATAACAGACTAAAAGTCAAAACATTTCCTGAGCATGTTGATTTATTCAAGTATAAAAGTATGTGCCTTTTAACTTTGTAGATTTTGAGAACACGACAAAAAAAAATGACATCCCGATTGACTATACAAATCATTCTCATTTAATTTCATTCCTATTTCCATATACGTATGATTGATAGTATATTATATTGTTACATGTATGAACAATGCATAGTCATGTTGATTGTTCATGGATCATATGTGTGTGTGTTGGGGAGGAGATATAATATTGGATGATGCTTTTACTAAATTGTAAGGGTAATTGTGGGGCCCTCGGTGGTCAAGTGATAGCCCAGCACGAGTTCGGTCCCCACGCCGGCTTCATCCGTGGAAGTTAGTATAAGTTTATAAGCCGAGAGTCAGTGATTTATAGTTCTTCACCGGGTTCCTCCACCTACTGATAATTGACGGTCAACATATGAATGAAATATTCTTGAATATACGACTTTAAGCCGCTGTCCTACTCCACCCTCCCTATTGGTGCTAATGTCGTGATATAATTTTTATTTTTATTTTGTGCACATTTCTGTAAAAAAAAAAAAAAATCTGTGATGAGGCACTGTATTGCGCATACAGGAGGTGCCTGAAAACTCAACTTTTGCAAGCCTAATAACCTCATGTGTTTAAACATACATTGCTTTTTAAGTGCATGTTATGTCGTTTTTCCCTTTTGATATGTTGACTGAATATCTCTTTTTTTTTGTAGTTGCATAGTGCTGCAGCTGTCTTTGAATATGCAGAAAGCATTAAAGTACAGATTTCTTCCGTGAACGAAGAATCAAAGAAAATCAGGCCCGAAATGGACATCGTTGAGGAACAGCTAAAGAGGGTTGTTCATGCTTGTCTACAAGACTTGTCAGACTCGAGTAGTGAAGACATATTGAGAGATTGTCCTTGGCTACAGAATCCCAGATTTGCAGTTTTTAGCTCACTGTTATAACGTAAGGTGAGTTATTATGAACGTGTGGAGAGATATGCAGAATATGTGTCTAGTTTTTTTTACCCCACCGCCAATTTTGTCTGACTGGTACTGTCGATGTGATGTACATCCATATGTCCGTTACTGCAATAACTAAAAAAACATTGCAGCTACGGCTATCAAATTTTGGTGACTTCCTTCCTTGGCCCCAAATCAGAAGCTTATCAAAAATGAGATTTATGCCCCATTTTGGAGTTCATGCGGTCAATCATATGAACAGCTGCTCAGACTAATGGAGCGTTTACGTCATATTTGGAAAAAATAACCTACAGACCAAGGGATTATCCCTGGGGCATTAAATTATTTGTTGGTATGAAAATTAGTTTTTACAGGTCAATCAAAATGCCTTGATCACGTTTCGAAGGCGAAAGTGACTACATATGTTTTTAAACTTTTGTCAGAGCTTTAGAGACAGACTTTTGTTGAACTGACGACGACACTTCCTTAGAACCGAGGGGTCAGGTATGAACGTCAAGTCAATCAAGTGTTATTTTAACAATTTCGGAGGCAGAAAATCAATGAACTGATCGTTGTTCAGTGAGAGTATTTGCGTATACACATGATATTTTGAAGAGAATTTTGTTAGCACTCAATATTTAAAAAAAGTTGAGTGCGACCATGGAGTTAAATAACGAGGAGAGAGCCCTCGGTCAGATCAAAGTGTTCAATGTACGATTCCGCCACAGCAGGGATTCGTCGGATTAGCCTGTGTGTATTTGGGAGATTAAAGCAGGTTCGGTCATGTTCTGTAGTTGTCGGGTTCCCGCGCATGCGCCCCATCGACGTCATCAAAGCTATTATAAGTTGAGTGCATTGGAAATGTGAATTGGTACTTAGCCGCCCGCTGTGCACGCCGCCGGGAAGTGTTGAGTTTGACCATGGAGGGAAAGAGAGATCACTTTGACCCAACAGTGATAGGCACATCACTTACATCGTTTCTATTATAAATTATATTAGGATTTTAAATTTTTCCAGCTTGACACATGCTGAAAACATGTTTCATATGATGAGGTTATATGCCGGGTTTCTATCGAAATGATACAAGCTTTCGGTCCCCGCACACAAGCGACAGGCTAACCGAAGTTGTTCCACATGTAGGTCCATTTTTCTGCCGTGAGAAAGATTATCTTCGTTGTGCTGAAGGTGTTGCTCTTGGTCAGAAAATTTCGTAAATAAGTTGTCGAACATGTATTTTCAGCTCTTATATATCAAAATTTTAGCAGCACACGCTCACCGTATACAATATAGAGGCCATATTCATTTGTAATAGATACAGGATGTGTTTATTATGCTTCCCGTTCTCAAATCCTCTTTTTGCCTCAATAATTGGGTAGAAATTATTTTTACTCACCAGGGAACCATTCCTCGTTTTCGTTAACGAGATTGTTTATTTTAGCATAATATGCTTACTTGATCTCAAGCTTTTTAAGTTAGCATAACGATGGAGTTAAATAAGTCTTATTTAACTCCATGGTATAACGTAATTAGAATAAAATGAACTGTTAATATTCGTCAGCCTATATAATAGCTTTAATACCGATGCCCGTCAAGGACCCCGTCGGGCCAGAAGTGAACTTCAATACACAAGTATTGAGATCAATTAGCGATTAGCACGCAGGGGGTAAAACGGCCTGGCTGACTCATTAGTTAATAGCTTTGAGGCAGCGCAAAGGCGAAAAAGGCCAATCTAGTGTTTACAATATTGCATTTTATCCAAATTCAGGCTTCCGGGCCCTAAAATGGTAAAGACTGATATGTACTCTTTTATTTGATCTTGAACGCAAGCACAAAATGTGTCATTTTTGAAATGCGGAAATTCTGTTAATTCGGCAGTGAAAATGATGTATTTTCTGTTTGTGGCAAAATTGCCCATGTATTTTAAATGGGGTTTTTGAGAATTTTTCTATCGTTTATATTTGTAGCTAGTCCAACCGGACCCTCATGTGCTATTCGTTTCCACATTTGCTGTACTTATACCAAGTTCCCTGCAAATTTGTGTCTTGTTGAGAAATGCGGAAGTTGTAGAAAAACGATAAAATATACAAGACGACAGTATGATTCCAAAGTCCTGTAACTAAGCTACGAATGGTCATATTCTGATTAATGAAATATGCTCATATTCAGTATGACTTCAAATTGTCTAATATTTGTGTTGCGCATAATTAAAGCATCCTTATTTTTACGTAGAACTACTGCGCATTTTTAATTTCAACTTCCGTTGATGTTTTTCTGCGGCTAATAAGAACCAACGACTCGGTCGGCGGAATCATACATTGAACATCAAACGGACAGATCGTGACTGACGGCCATTCAGAATACAATAGCTCTGCGGGCGACCTCACGGATCAGCGACCCGCGGCTGGCCGAGTGCTCGCTCCTCCTTATTTAACTCCATGGTGCGACGTAGATGTGCGTTTTGGGGGATGGTGTCATATTAAATATTAGATACAAGGCTAGATATCAGTAACACTCTACTTTGAAAAGTACCAGTAAGGCCAAGTAAAATTAATTAAATGTTTCGCTCTGTTGGAAAAATAAGCGGACATCCAATTCTATAGTATTTAGTGTTTTGAAATTTAGACAATAAAGCCAACATCTGAATTGCATGTGACAATTTGTTCGCAAGCCAATTATCCTGAAAGCTTTGTTTGTTACTGAGGGATATTTAAGTAAATCAGTTGAACCAATTGCTTCGAATTCACCATGTGAAGTGGGCTATCTGAGAAGCGACCATAACCGTATAACCGTACCTCAAGTTCATTATACTCCAGCCCGTATTCTAGGATAGCCATGCAGGCGAATATGGGCAGAAAAGAACTGAAATCAGATACGTGGATTAAATGCATGCTTGAAAATATCTGGGCAGTTCGACTTAACAGCGTCCCCAAGGACCGGATTGTTTGAGGACTAATTCTAAAATAAGTGCAGACAACGCTCATACACTCAAAACGTTTTAATGCATTCATCAATTAATTAGAAAAAATATTTGCATACGATGAACCACTTTGACATCCTTGATTCTACCCTGGAGACCAAAGAGTAAAGCTGACCCTTGATGTCTGATTATGCAATTTTCACTTGGTAGCGTACAGGCTTAGCAAAATCGGTCGTTAATCCGGGTTTTATAGTAAGATTATACGATCGGCCGGTACCTCTTATCAACTCAAATTCAGGTAATCTGACATATGGCCGAAGTATGTGAATAACGGAGTGTTTTTTGCATATAGCTTAGGCGTTAGACAAGCGGGGAAACTCTCGTTCTTATTTTCCATTTATATGGATTATTTGGAAGCTGGTAATTGGATGTTTTAGAGAGAATTCTGCTGCAATTCTGTAAGTCTGAAGTGGATATTTCTACTCCAAATCGTATGGTTTATGGAGAATTGGGTATATGGTTTATGGAGAATTGGGTATATTGTTTATGGAGAATTGGGTATATTGTTTATGGAGAATTGGGTATATGGTTTATGGAGAATTGGGTATATGGTTTATGGAGAATTGGGTATATGGTTTATGGAGAATTGGGTACATGGTTTATGGAGAATTGGGTATATGGTTTATGGAGAATTGGGTATATGGTTTATGGAGAATTGGGTATATGGTTTATGGAGAATTGGGTATATGGTTTATGGAGAATTGGGTATATGGTTTATGGAGAATTGGGTATATTCCAACTGTATATTAAGATGCGAATGCTATCTTTGTGGCTATACAAGGAAGAGCTATCAAAACGTCACGTTTTTTATCGACCTTTTGTTACCATAACGGATTAAATTTCGAACCAATCTAGAGGAAATATATGAGGAGAATACTTCTGTCGCCTTGAGTCAATTATGTTTGAAAATGTCAGGAGAAAGTAACCCCAAAAATGGAAGTCATTTATTATATTGCTATAATATACTATATTTCAGCTGTAATTATTCCATCGTCAGGAATACATATAATTAAGAAATAATGTTTTCATAGGCGTACTAAATAGTTTTTTACGCACGGTTAGTGTGGGGAAGTTTATATTTTAGGGAAGGGGAAATATGTATATATCTTTCTATACATTTATACACCACTCTATAGCGATCTTCGAAGTAAAAAGTATTCACTCAAAATGCACCTGATCGCATTAATTTACTTAATTTCAATTAAATAAATCCGAGGAATACCCTATATAGTAGTACGGAGGAAGCCGACCAGGAAAGATCGGCGGGATGATTCCAGACCAGAAGGTGGAGCGTGCGATTAAAACGCGCACTGTAGACGTCGGAAAACGCCAAATATCAGTTGAGACATAAACAATTTTGTATGAGACACAAAATTAGTATTGTACGGTATAGAGCTGAATGTTTTTTGACAAGACAAAACCAGCGATCAAACAAAGGCATACGATAAACGTTCCCCAAAATCCTGAAGTTTGTCCACACGGTCAAAGTATGATTGATGGAAGTGTTTGGGACTCTGATCTATATCCATTAAACGGATACTTGCAAATGTCCGATAATGGGCTCGACTCAAAAAGACCGGATTGTTGACGGACTAATTCCATGCAGACAACGTTCTCGTACTCGAACAGCTGTAACTGCATGGAGACGGTATAGCACAACGTCGGTGGTCATACTAAATGTTTGTTGTGCAATTTGCCATTGACTAATAACTGCTGGCTAATTCCGGATGAACAGGGGGATTAAAACTTGGGAGATTTTAAGACAACTTTCTTAACTACAGCAACTGAAATAACACACGGTCTGAATATAAAACAGCTTGACAGGTCTTTTCCGCTAACTGAATGCTGTCATCAAAGAGCTGATTACTTTGCGGACAACGTCATTTTATGCCCCCAGACAGTCTGGAATGAAGGATGAAACGCCCCATTCCTGACGTAACATGGGATGAAGAACATTGGAGGTTCCAAGTGACAACCTTTCATCTCGAAATTATTTAATCATTCCCAAACTGAAAGGAAAACGGTTGAGGATTGTTCTCTTTGACAAGAGAAAATTAGTGACCAACCAAACTCGTATGATTAGCGTTCGTTGAATCTGGGCTTGTGAAAATGCTTTCATGCACAGTAAAACATATTTTCTGTGCTTTTTCTTGAAATTTCTCAGATAAGAATT
>JAVTVY010057485.1:0-30362 GCA_036873755.1 Hanleya hanleyi | reverse complement strand
CATTGTGCAGAGTCGTTCGAAATAACGCACTCGCAGAATATCTAGCTTCGTGTCCAGCGGAAGCCAACCCATATCACCTAAAACAGCTTCGGAGGCAGGACATCCGGGATTCTTCAAAATCTTAATACTTGTGCTGTACTGATAGGAACGCAATAACTTCAGGTCGGTGGCGGAGTTTGCCAACCACACTCCAGCCGCATGGCATAAGGCTGGCAGAGAACATGTTTTCCATAACGTGTCTCCTAGGAAGCATCTATTAAAATCAAAGTGGCTAGCAAGGGTGGATAACATGCTACCAAGGAGTTTTTTATTCGAGTTACGTATTGCTCACGAGGAACCATCGATTTTCTCCATATCATTCGTAATCCAGATGCAATGATATAACATTACCTACCGTTGTATATCTTTCTAATTTCGCCAAGAACGCAAAGCCTAAGCTCTGTCGGTGTCGGTTTAAAAATACCCAACCATTTTCACAAGTTGGTTATTCTCCAGTACAACATGAATAAAATTCCCACCAAGATAGTTGGTTTATGTCTTGTTTTATATTGAACAATGGGCCAGGCTAATGAGGTTAGTGTGTTTCACGGTTGATTGGCGATCTGGAAACAAACGCGAGATGAAGGAGCCGGTCTGTAGCTACCAACGAGTCAGCATGGTCAAGCTGGGAATCCACGACATTACGCAGCTTCTCGATTAAGAATATGTCGACATGCCAGAGTACATTTTAATATGAAACGTATCGGTATAAGTAGTATACAAAGAGCATATTGTAGCTTATTTGGACGAGTGCGCAAGTGTTTTTACGCAGGTATGACGTCGCTTCCGGTTTATAGGGCGGTCATGGGGCGGTGTGCGCAGGAGTGCTCTGCGCAAGTATGACGTCACTTTCGGCCTGCGTGAATCGGGCGTGACCTTGGGGGTGTATTCCTCCGTGGTGATGCAGTCTGACGGTGATGCGGTCTGCCTCCGCGGACAGAAAGTAGTCCCAAATACGTGGGTTTTCGTGAGAATGTTCGGCAATCTTCAGGGCGACAGGGTCCCCTAGTGCACCGATTGGGTCGAGTAATGTGTCAAAGCGATGCGCTCCTCCAGGGTCATTCAGTCATGGGTGGGTGCATGTAAAATTAGGATTTGTCCCGAAAATATAAAAAGCGGAACACGGACTTTACCCCTACAATAGGGGAAAACACCTATCAACCTTATCCCAAAGGGCTAATATCGGTCACTGGCTTATCGGGGCCTGCTGAGAGAGGTAGGGTGGGGGAGTGGGTGTATGTAAATTTAGGATTTGTCCCGAAAATATAAAAAGCGGAACACGGACTTTACCCCTACAATAGAGGAAAACTCCTCAACCCTGTCTAGTGGGGGCTAATATCGGTCTCCGGGCTTATCGGGGCCTCAGTGCATGGGTGGGTGCATGTAAAATTAGGGTACTCATCTTACATCCGGGTTTTCTCCATTTAGGTTACTGCGCAGGTCACGTGGTTTGGTGGGTCTGCGCAAGTGTGTGACGTCACTTCCGGTTTTCAGAATATAAAACTACTTCCGAACACAGAAGAGTTCCAATTTTTCCTTAGACCTTAGACGTATGGTCCGGATTTTCCATCCGGGTTTCCCCCGGCCCGGCCCGGCCGCACGCCTGCGCGGGTTATCCGGCCGCACGCGCGCGCGGGTTATCCGGAAGTGCGCGGGTTATCCGGAAGTGCGCAGGTGAATTTCGGGTCAAAAGGTCAAAGGTCACATCCAGGTCAAAAGGTCAAAGGTCCTCCTTCCAGTAATGTTCGGCCCTCTCCGGGCCAATAGATAGCCTTTATCCGCCCTCACGAAGCACCCATGAAATGCACAGGGTCCCCGACAATATCGCCAGCACTATGCCCCTGTTAAACTGCCAGTGGAGAACCCTCAGTTTTCCGAGAACCGTATTGGCATGAAAAAATACATGAAACCATGGAACTTATAGTAATAAACATAATCTATAGGTGTTGGACGAGTCTCCACTCGCCGTCTTCCTGGTCTTTACCCGTACCTGGAACCTCTATACTTTTTTTACTCCACCTGTTGCTCTTGTAATTTGTAAACTTGTAACTCGTCAAAATTTTTGTACTGGAATGCCCACTCTTAACCTAGACCAAAACATGTACTTAGTGTGTGGGCTGATTTCATTGGCTCTCTATTTTACTGCAGTGCTCTTGCGTTGTTTTCTGGACATTGATTGGTTACATTTGGCCCCACCTTGGGCCATTGATTGGCTACTTTATCAACGGTGTTGAAGGCCAGTTTGACCGAATCCCCACATGTCTGTTATAGCCTTCATGGCCGCTTGTTTTATGCTCATATAGAAAACACACAAGACAGGGTTTTTTTGGTGAGATCTCATTTTGTTTTTTATTCAACAATAACTAACAACAACAACGTGAGAACAACCACGTGAAAACTGAAGCCCAGAACAAGGGGCTTGTACATTGAAATCGATAGAACTTAAGCCCAGAACAGGGGGTTTGTACATTGGAATCGATAGAACTTAAGCCCAGAACAGGGGGCTTGTACATTGAAATCGGTAGAACTTAGGCCCAGAACGGGGCTTGTACATTGAAATGATGGGCGGCCCAGTCATATACGAGTACATCGCGGTCCTCGGCCTTGGGGTAATCGTCAAACATCTGTACGATGGAAGATAAGGTTCTTCCCCGGCATCGATGGTACAGGTAAAACAAGCAATATTGTCCGCACACGCTACACACAGGCTTTGCAACGTTTGACTGTTCCAACACCACGTCTCTGTGCCTTGATCCATGAAGTCTGTTAAATCGGGATGGAGGGGTGGCAGACCGTACGGGTCAAAGTATTCGCCCTGCTGTTCTGTCAAGTACACGGCCACCCAATGTTCATCGGGCCGATCCATCGGGTCCGTATTGAGAACGTAAGCAGCAGGATACATACGGTCTAATGGGAACACATCTCGGGCGAACACCCCTTGAAAGACCATACGTGTCCCTGGGTCATTTCCCAGCACGGTGGTTATCTGGTCTGTATCCATGTTAGGTAGCAAAGTCACACAGGACATTGCGCGCCTTATCCACTTGAATGATGTTGTCAAACTCGGCGTAGCAGATTACATTGACGGTGGTCCGGAGGGCTCGTGCAAAGTGGATTTCCAACCGTAAATTGCCTTGCTTGGCGACGGCCAGCTGATGGTCGTTCTCTAAGGTGTGGGTCAGATCGAAACAGAACAACGTGTATCCGTTCGCATAGTCCTCCCGACTGATCATATTCCCTTTCGTCCTGGTTTATTTGACCGGTGGCTGTAAACATGCTCTGGTAAGCTCGAATGAAATTTCCGAGCCCAAATTTCGGTGTTAAGGCCGTGGCTGGGACCTGTTGTCCGTCCACATGCAGGGCTACAAAATTGATGCCGAAATGTTTAAAGTCAAACGGATTCTCTGGGTAGGCTCCGCTAAAACTGGTATTTTCCACACAGGCCAGGATCAATCGCTTGGATAGTTCCCCCAGGAACAGGTTTTCTTTGTTGGCGCTCATATTTCCAGCAGGCACAGAGAACACTTTGGTTTGCACACGTCGGATAGGGTACTGGGCTGGTTTTGTTTCCAAGACTTTGAGGTGTCCCAATTGAACGGCTGGATTCGGTTTCACTTTTCGGACATGCAGGACTGCGTCTTGGATGACGATTTTATAGTCGGCTGCATGCCCCTCTACGTCAGTGGTCATCAAGGCGAAGGTCGGAGGCGCCCGTATCAGTCGGATTTTGATGGGGATCTTGTTCAAGAGGTACCGGTCTTGCATGAAAATGTCTGTGTACAGTCGACCCATGAGATCCACCGAGGCGCCGTTCGCGGTGAAAGCCTTCCGTTTGTTATATCCCGCATTGTCCACCGTGTCCATGTGCTCGGCTGTGTCTTGGTAGAATAAAGCGGCTGTCAGGTGAGATTTTTTAGCCTCTTGTCCATACGACAACAGCGTCTCGATGTAGGCTCGATAGGGGTATGTGTTGATCGAGTCACTGATGAGTTTGTCGCTGAGAAAAATATCCACCTGTTGAAACATAGAGTGCAGCCAGAGATTCGTCGGGCCCACCGTTGCAGCTTGGACGATTCTGGAGCCATCCCCGTTGACGATCTTGGCTTTCACATACAAGTACGTATGGGCTAAATCCACATAGGCCGTATCCGCATTACTGATGGTGAACTCGATGGGCCCTGTTTCGTTGATGCTGGAGAGCGGGAGATGATCCACCCATAATCCTTGTTCGGCACTGGTCTGTGTAGGCGGGACGGTCCACAAATCAAATTCACTGTTGGTGGAGGGGCAGGACTCTGCGTGGATTAAGGACATGTTTTAAGAAAAGATATCCTGGGTCTTCGATGTGCGTCGTCGCTGGGTCGGTCGTCGACTGGTGCGTGGTCTCGGTGGTGCAGGTATTTTATTCCCTACGGTGCGTTGTGCTTTGGCGACCAAGACGCCTCCCGCTTCTTGGGCCCGCCGTTTCAAGGCTTCTTTGGGTGCCGTACCGCCCAAGATATCACCGGCGACTTGCAGTCCACTGCGTAGCGCTTGTTTACCGATTGCTTTCACCCCATTCGTCACCAAGGGTAAGAACGTTTCGACGATGCTCCCGAGTATGTTCCCCAGCCCATGTCCTCGTTGCATGCGTGCACCGCAAAAGACCGGAAGGCCACCCCGGGCTGTTGTGCATAATATTCTATATAGCTGCGTGCATCGCACTCGTAAGGTACTTTCATTATACAAAGTGAGGAGAACGTGCTTGTCGGAAATGAAGTGTCAGCATCACTTTTCTTCGTTCGAATGCCACCGGTCGTCCCGTGTCATCTCTTATATCCACCGTGATAGTGTTGATGTCGGTTTGTCGTACGCGTTGGTAGAGCATGTGGGTGAAACTGTGGGTGACTTGATCTTCATACAGCTTTTTAATGGGGACCACCCGTAACAGAGGTGTGTTGATATCGCCCACGATGTGGTTGTCGACCACGTCCGAGTAGACAGAGTCCGTACATACCCGACTTCATATCCATCGGGATCTGGCCATGGTCCTCGGATGGACCCGTGTAGGTCGGGTGAGCGAGACCCAACATTTGCTGTAGGATAGGACTCATTGACTCGCACGTTGTACCACGAGTAAGGGTATTGGATATCCACGAGTCCACATTCCCAGCGTCCATGGTAAATGCAACGGTTGCGGTAACTGGGTCACGTACTTGGCCAAGGTGTTGTCAGGAAACACATCGAGCGAACTGTTATTGGGTAGGGTGAGGTAAAACATGGCGACTGAGCTGTCCAGCTGCTGCTGTTGGTTTTAATAGGTGTTGCAGGCCTTGGGAGCTTGTTCCTGGTGTCGTGTTCGTCGTTGGATGCTACCTGTCATAGATCTTGATGGACGTAGTTTCAGGGGGTGGCGTGGTAAAAGGGGTGAAAAAGTAGGTGCCCGTCGTTGTGGTGTTTTGGAGGGTGACTCCGGTTCCCACTCGGCTTCCCAAGAAGGTAGTGGGCCACTAGGCGATTGCTGGGTCCGCTGCATCCAGGCCCAGCGCTGGGGGTTCCCCACCAATTCCTGTGGTACATGCATATATACTTGTATATAGGGACATATAAGGGAAGTATGGTATACTTCCCTTATATGTGTTGTAATGCATGTCTTTCAAGCCTTGAGCGAAGACCTCCCATCCTCGACGATCCGTGTGCGACCTGCGTTGACGCATTAGGTCATTCACCAAATTCGTCATGTGGGTACCGGGGACCACCTGATTCTGTACCAGTAGTTCGCCTTTATCATTCCAAGTCATGTTAGCATTCTGTTTCATCCGTTGTAATACCAGGCCAGCTTGTTTCTTGAACGATGCAGGTACACTCTGCAGGACTTCGTCTTCGACCCACTGTGGGGCTGTGGGTGGTACCCCTGGTAATGGCGGCTGTTGGAGCGGTGCTGAGGTCGGCGGTGTGTCGCATGGTGGTGGTGGTGGTGGTGGTGCTGGAGTAGAGAGGGTTTTGTATTGGTCCATGAACGGCATGTACCGTTGAAGCGTCTCATTGTACCGTTGTAATTTCTCACTGTCGCTTAACCCCGGTCTTTGTAAGATCTGTTGCATCTCTTCATCGAGGGTGTTTATGGTCTTCACCGTAGGTGGAACAGGGTAGGGCGATTGGAGGTTTTGAAGGAACCGTGGTTCGATGAGGACCATTTTTTTCGTGTGGTTCATTGTCGGCCGAAGAGTCCACCCAATACTGGACCCAACACGGAAGCGGCCAAGGGTGCTAAGATGGCCCCGAGAAAGCCGCCTTTCTGTAACACCTTTTTCTTTTGTGTTTGAGGGACCCGCTTCTGGACTAGGGTTCGGAGACCTGTCTTATGCTTGGCCAACTTGGTCTTCTGAGCCGGAGTCAGTGGTGCGTTGCCTTTTAACAGGTTGTACCCGATCTCGCACAGACAGCGTACAAGGTCAGGGTCCGCACCGCGTACAATGGTTCGGACCAACTCGGGTGGGGCAGTCTTCAATACACGGAGTGTCGGGGCGTGCTTCCGTACTCGCGCAGACATCATGTACAACTAATGCTAGAACCCACAATATTGAACAGAGACAAAGTCAACCATGATGTGGTATTAATTCCTTTATTATCCCCATCATCAAACACACACCCCAGCTGGTGGAGCCACTGTGGGTGTGTTTACATTATTTTTGCATGTTTCTCCGGGAAAGATTCCGGTCCGTAGTCGAAGGTGATCGGGGGTGGCTTGCTTGAGGTCGAAGAGCATATACCCGTGCTGAGGGGTTGTCGCATCTTTAAAGGCTTCCAACGCAAACGGTGTGCGGCCGGGATACATCTGTCTCCTCAGGTGCAGCAGTTGAGTGGTATCTCTCGGGTTTTTAAAGACCACCAGGTAGTGGGCATTTAAGCTGATGTTCCGATGTTCTTTGTTTCCACTGAACAGATTCTGCACAATGTAGATGATGCTGAGCCGTCGATGATGGCTGCCTTTGGTAAAGAGTTGGGTGACGCGCATCCGTCTTTGCCATGAGATCATCCAGACCCACCAATGTGTCCGGTTCCAAATCGGCCAGGATGGGTAGGCCTTCCACGAACGTGATGTGGGGCATTGCTGCATACGCTGCCTGCCATTCTCCGTAACACCACACGACTCGGGCAATGGGTGGGGTGATCATGCTGTCGGCGTGTTGAAGAAGCTTCCTGACGAAATGCGTTTTGCCGGAGCCCGTCGGTCCTGCGATGACGCAAGTGAAGGGATGCTGCCACCGAGGGTCCATGGTTGGAGGTTTATCCGTTGTCGTGGTAACCCGCTCTTGTAAATTTGGTACGAGTGAACTGAGGTGGTGGTGGGTACAACGTCGGTCGTCGTTGTCGATGGGCGTTCAGTGATCGATGTGAGTGATGAAATCCGGTGGGTTTTGAGACGTAGTGGGTGTACTTGGTGTTGGTGTGGAGCTCGATATGGCTTGTACACGTGGTGTGGTGGTGGTGATGACTGGGCTCGTTTCGATCACGGGGTTGATTGGTGTGGAGAAGGTCTTTAGACTGGTTTGACTGCCACTGACAGCTGGAGTTCTAGGTTGGTTAAGTAGAGTGCTGAGATAGGCTACGTCGTAAAACACATCTCCGTACAACACACTCAGTAGGGTTAGCAATATCACCACAAAGCCCACTTGCGCTTTGCGCGTTTCGGGAGACGCTGTGTTCAGAGGCAGCTGCTGTTTGTCCATAGCATCGTGGTTGAACGTGGAATGAAGGATGGCGGTGGTGGTGTCTGGCTTTATAGTCGTTTCACCTGGTTGGCCGCGACCCAGGAATTGAAAGAACTGGGCCAGCCTTGCCATTTGACGAAATGAAACAGTTTGCCACGTCGACGTTCCGTTTTCAAAATCTACTCCACCGTGTAGTAGTCTTGCTTTGTTTTTACGACAGGCTGTAATTCCATCTCGTAAAACGTCCCTAGCAACGGTTCCCCTTGAAGATCTTCCAGTTCATAGACTCGCTGCTGTCGGGGTAGGCGCCGTTTAATCAGGAAGTGCTCATCGCTCCAGTTGGGCAAGTAACTTTTCTCAAATTGACCTTTGACTTTACTGCTCCGTACAGGATCCCCGACCTTGAACACCTCCTTCGGCGTTCGCTGCGATTGCCTGGGGTACAAGACAAACCGGACTTGGGCTTCATTGCGTTGGGTCAATTGTAACCACTCACAAGTTTCGGGAGAACATCGATGTACCGCCTTGTATTCTTATAGGTGAAATATTTATACATGCGGTCTTTGAATGTTCTGTTGAACCTTTCCACCACGGAAGCCTTGGTCTCGTTGTACGTATGGAAGAAAAACACCTTCTGGGCTTTCAGAAACTGTTGGAACGGTCTATTGAAGAATTCCGTGCCTTCGCCGGTTTGCAAATACATGGGTTTGCGCCCGGTCTTGAAGATGTCCTTGAACGCCGCTATGAGATTCGCCCCCGTTTTCGTCCGGATGGGTACCACCCACTCATACTTCGACAGGATATCGATGCACGTCAAGATATACCGATTCCCATCGTTGTGTTTGGCAAAGGCGCTCATATCGACCAAATCCGCTTGCCACTGGGCATCTATACCATCCACGATGACCCGGTTCCGTAGAAAATGGCGACGGACAGATCGATGTAAGGTATAGGTGTCTTGTTTTCTTAACCAATCTCGGACTTGGGCAGGTTGTATCCCCTGGGGTTTGGCCGCTCGATAGAGAGCCGACAATGCACTATAGGCCGCCGGACTGTCGGGACTATAGTATAAGTTATCCAACACCTTCTCCCAGCTCTTCATGGTGACAAATGATGATGGACCCTGGCTTTATCGTTTATTTATAACGGGTATATTTCGGGCCGGAGTTTTTTTTCTGATTTTCTTCTTTGGCTTCTGCCAGCACATTGTCCATGGTAAATGACCAGTCCAACTCGTCTGAGTCTCAAGCGCAGACCCACCAAACCACGTGACTTGCGCAGTAACCTACATGGAAAAACCCGGATGTAAGATGAGTACCCTAATTTTACATCCACCCACCCATGCACCCAGGCCCCGATAAGCCCGGAGACCGATATTAGCCCCCACTAGACAGGGTTGATAGGAGTTTTCCCCTATTGTAGGGGTAAAGTCCGTGTTCCGCTTTTTATAATTTTTTCTGGAAAACTTTTACATACACCCACCCCGCTTCTCTCAGCAGGCCCCGATAAGCCCGGGGGACCGATACTAGCCCTTTTGGATAGGGTTGATAGGAGTTTTTCCCTATTGTAGGGGTAAAGTCCGTGTTCCGCTTTTTAAATGTTCGGGGACAAATCCTCATTTTACGTGCACCTACCCATGCACCCAGACCCCGATAATCCAGGGGGACCGATACTAGCCCTTTTGGATAGGGTTGATAGGAGTTTTCCCTATTGTAGGGGTAAAGTCCGTGTTCCGCTTTTTATAATTTTTTCTGGAGAAACTTTTACATACACCCACTCCCCACCCTACCTCTCTCAGCAGGCCCCGATAAGCCCGGGGACCGACATTAGCCCTTTGGGATAGGGTTCACTCAAAGTTTCTCAAATTTGGCGATACATATCGCATGCTCATAGCAAAATACGAGCGTAGCGTGCAAGATCTATGGCGTTACGTTTCGTAACTTGTGTCTAATTACGCTTAACCCGGGGCTAGCGGCCGTATGAACCCATATACTTCAAGATCCTCATGGTACTCATATGAACAGTCACAATCAAAGCGTGACTGAGATACATCATTTTTTAGATGACGACTTTACAGCGAATATTATGGATTAAGAATACTGATCAGCGAACGGATTTGATATTTTTGGAACATCATGATGTCTTGCCGGCATCATTGAAAACTGTTGACCGCTTCTCTCTTGCAGGAAACAAGCCTATATTTATGTATACTATGATTGTCTTTTTGAATTTGGTGCTAATACTGTTATATGGAATATGGAATAGGTCTTTGGATTATGGACGCGGATATTCTTTAATGGACGACGGCTGAATTATGAATGACAGACCAGACGCTTGTAATGATAGGGGTTTTCTCCTATTGTAGGGGTAAAGTCCGTGTTCCGCTTTTTATATTTTCGGGACAAATCCTAATTTTACCACCCATGACTGAATGACCCTGGAGGAGCGCTTGACTTTGACACCTCACTCGACCCAATCGGTCCACTAGGGGACCCTGTCGCCCCTGAAGATTGCCGAACATTCTCACGAAAACCCACGTATTTGGGACTACTTTCTGCCCGCGGAAGCAGACCGCATCACCGCCAGACCGCATCACCACGGTGGAATACACCCCCCAAGGTCACGCCCGATTCACGCAGACCGGAAGTGACGTCATACTTGCGCAGAACACTCCTGCGCACACCGCCCCATGACCGCCCTATAAACCGGAAGTGACGTCATACCTGCGCAAAAACACCTGCGCACTCGTCCAAATAAGTGGCAATATGCTTTTTGTATACTACTGGTATAATTGTTTAAATTGTATACTGGAACGACGAGTACGACCCGCAAGTGTGAGAAGAAGAATTCCCTTAAACTGCACAGATATTAGAAAGAATCGGTTAGTTAACATCGCTAGCACTGAAGATAACACCGTTTGGAATTGGATTGTTTAGTCTAAGGGAGGGGGAGTGAGCCAGAGGAATGTAGAAGAGGTGGATTGAGTAGATTGAGGAGGAAAAGGTGGAACAAGGAGTGGGGAAGGGATAAGCAACAGGAGGGAGGCGGAGTGAAGAGGAACATATTTGATGGGCATCCCGTTCAAGACGCAGCGGTTTCGCAAGAACCGGTACGGATGCGGATGTCCTTTGAAATTTATCGATCGACTGAGAACAACGTCCACCTGTTGGAAAAGGGAGTAGAACCAATGAGATTGATGCTGTTCCCATTAAAGATTTTGGCTTCCACGTACAAGAACGTATGGGCTAAGTCGACGTTCGCCGCCTCCGAGTCATCTTCACAAGTCCAGGTGAGTCCTAAATCCTCGTAGAGGGTTTACCTGGACAGTTTTGGTGATTTGAATGAGTTCTTTAGTCAATGCCTTTATTACGCAATCTCGTACATTTCATCCCACGCGCCTGTTTTGAATTAACATGTCGGATATCCCAAGCCTGCGGTTTTTTCTTTGACTTCCGATGTTGATTTCATCTTAACATCAAAACAGTTTGGCCCACGATGAAATTCAAACCTGTCATTGATTGGGTTGATTTTAGAAGAAACCCCTTGATCTATGTGTCTCCAGAACCCGTATGGGTAACTAACCAAGTCAGTGTATCGATCCTAACAAATCGATCGATACGCTGGCTCGCGAGGATGTCTCCGAGTTGATGATGGGGAATTCAATGGGGACCGACTTCATGACCATCTTCGAAACAGGTCTGGATTGCGACCGTCGGATTGTTTGGTGTAATATTCCGCGTCGATGTGTACATCACACTGGGAAGAGGTAGGGAACATACAAACCCGCATTCAGGTTTATCATGGTTTGATCCGTTCGAAGGCAGGCACGACGTAGACCTGCACCGACAGTTCCAACAGCTGCTGCAACGTCAGGCTTATGTGAAATGCTAGTCCCCAGGATCAGCTGCAACGTTTAGTTGTGTTAATTGTATGTCGGGTCCCATGTCATTGACAAAAGTGAAGGGTCCTATTGGGCTAATAATGTACTCTCGCCGATGCGCCATGTGATCGCACAAGGCCGGCAAAAACGCGAAGGGTGGAAGGTCTCCGGACAGTGTGAATGTAGCCGTCATTCTCTCGAACATGACCTCTTACCACACATGTAAGTTCACTGGATATCCTCCAGGCTACATTTCAGTCGCCCGGGAAGATTTAAAGAAAGTAGCAGCTGCGTGACATAATGGGCCAAGGTGTTGTCTGGAAACAGCTCGGCTGAGCCGAGGGAGGCTCTCCTGTGTAGTCCTATGGGTGCCTTTTAGTCGTCAGGCATCTTCAGTGTTTCCCACATCTTCCATATCTCACCACATTACCAGGCAGTGCAGGATCTCAACCTTCCCTGACAAAGTTCCCGTTGTGATGGTAGAGGTGCCAGGCTTCGAGAATAAATTAAGAATACTGATCAGCGATACGGATTTGATATTTTTGGAACATCATGATGTCTTGCCGGCATCATTGAAAACTGTTGACCGCTTCTCTCTTGCAGGAAACAAGCCTATGTTTATGTATACTATGATTGTCTTTTTGAATTTGGTGCTAATACTGTTATGTGGAAAATGGAATAGGTCTTTGGATTATGGACGCGGATATTCTCTAATGGACGACGGCTGGATTATGAATGACGGACTAGACGCTTGTAATTCGAGAGTCTGTGATCGACGTCGTGACTGGCGTGGAGAGTGGGGGTATATCACAGATCTCGATCTACATAGTATTTGGGGTGATGTCATAGTGGGTGGCGTCTGCGGCTGCATCGAGGTCCAACGATGGAGATATCCCACCAATTATTGTGGTATGTGCATGTCTTGCAAATGCCTGTCAGCTTTGGAATGCGCTGACGCATAATATTCATCAAATCTACCATGTCTGGAAGGGGAGATCGTTTCGATAGTTCCAGCCCCTATTGAGAGTCTTTTATTCGCTGTAACACACGTAGCGGACACCCTCTTCAAGACTTCCGCGGGTTACGGGGATAACGGTGGGTACAGCGTGGATGAGGATGTCTTGTAATGCTCCATGAACGTGATGTATTGTTGGAGCGCCTGGTTGTACCTTTGTACATTGTTGACGCCCCTTAAGCCAGGTAGTGGGCATTCAAACTGATGTTCCGATGCTCTTCTTTCTGCACGATGTTGATGACGCCGCGTTGATAAAATGCACCACTTTTGGCCGACCTATATCTGTTCTCTTATGAAGACGCCCATTGGCAGAAATTGTCAAAAATAACCATTTCTATGCCCGTTTCTTCTCACTCATTAAGCACGGTGTAGAAGATGTCCTAGCATTGTGTAATCCCTGAGTTAGCGAGACTATAAAGGATGCATATCTCCCTTCACCGGATTAGAAGGAAACCATGGTCTTGTAGCTGGTAGGCGGTTGACTTGCAAAAGATCAAACACCTCACTGAACAGTTCTGATGCAAAGTTTCGGAATGGATTTACAGTGATCTTCCAAACCTGCAGATGAACTCATTCACCAGAGCTCTGGCGATGGTTTGGCTTTCCTGACATGGGAGAGATAATACCTCAGTCCATTTTGCAAAGCAGTCCATTATGACCAAGACATACTGGTTGCCATTTATCGTCAGTGAAAGAGGCCCCAAAATAACTACGTTCGCCCACTCTCAATGGTCTCCCCAACGAGATACAACATGACAGAAGTCCCACTCAAAGTTTTCCCAACACCTAAATGCCCAGCAGATGGAATGTCATGATAATTACTTAGGACATTGTCTCTACAGCTTTTAGGAGCCGATAGCTGACGGACAACCTATTATGATATTATATTATGATATTAGGGGCCATTGCTACGAAATTGTGAAGACGATATCCCCAAGAACTTAACGCTTCTCTGAAAGAATGTACACTTTGATGGCTTAAGCTTCCATCCTGTTCAAATGTGTGCTCCAATCTCTTGAGACATTGCTCAACGTCAGTGGCTGGAACAGTGATGTCGTCCATTACAGTATACACTCCTCCCATTGTAGGCTCTCGGGACATTCTCCATCAGCCGAAATGCATACAGTAAGCTGATATAAATGCAAATTGCTCCTTGTTCCCATTTGCCATTCCAATTTGTCAAATCCAGTTCAAATCCATCGGGATGAATCACTTTGCCCCGGAGTCCAGATTCTCGTCAACTTGCGATAGAGGATAGGCGCCACAGGCGGATAAAGCCTCTATAATCGACGCAAAAGTGTGTAGTGCCATCTTTCTTTGGGTGAAGATTGTGCACTGGCGGAAGGTATGCCTCGTCCACCCATCTGTTCCCACCAATCTCTTCTTCGTCTTACCTGCCGTTTACCGAGAGGCAATCGTCTTGGTGGATGCAGAATAGATCGGGATGAAACTGTGTGGATTCGGTGCTTCACCTTATTGTTTTGCCCAAATCCTCCGAAGATTTAGATGCCGCAAAAGAGAAATGGTCCTCGTCAGCGAGGTCAGGAGAGCTTCGAGTCAATACGATTTCCAATTACTCTGGGGAAGGGTAGCTGGTGCCTCCTGACTCCTCAGCATCTTACCTAGAGTGAGAGTTCTCGATGGCACCTTTGCCTGGGGCTAGGGTGACTCCTAATATTAACTATGCACTGGGTTATCTCCAAACCTTTTCCTTTAAAACGTTCAACTTCTGGTCTAACCAACCTTGCTGGAGCAAGGTGGTTCACTGGGTCACTCAACTCATTGGGCGAGGTGGAACAGAGATTCACTTGTACTTGACAGCTCATCTTCCTATCAATCTAACAAGCGATGTTGTGATAAACTGTTGTCAGTCGCAACCAGTAGTAATCAATTTCTGTGACATGGACCAAGACGAAATCTTGGATGCCACTGATAGCTAGGAACTTTTCAGCAGGCCATGTCACTCCCAAGCCTGAAGGCCTACTGAGCTGACGAGTAGTAGTTTCCCGGAAACTCTTATTCCGGGGTTTCCTGCTGATGATTCTCTGAAGAAGAAATCCTAATAGGGCATTGCCAGATAACGATCTGGAGAGTTTTCTTGTTCTGCTCAAATCGCCTGAATGTTTTCCGTCTGCCATATTATTGCCTTTCTAGGAGCTGAGCTAGACCGTTCATAGATGTCTGATTAGCTTGGTTCTTCCGGAAGTTGAATAGCTTTTGGCCTTGCGAGACAGAATTAGTCATTCTGACCACTGGCTGTTCTTTTCCGTTTGGTGTTCCCAGGATAGCATCAAAGCGTTCGATCACCTCAACGGCGCTTCATATAGACTGCCACTCGCCATCGCTTTTAATTGCTGTATCAATTGACTGGTATAGCTGATTCAAGGCAAGTGCCTCCTTGGCCTGTAGAAACAGTAACATTTTTGTCGATCTCATTGGGGAGGGGGAAATGCGGAGGAAATGCGCACTGCGTGGGAAAGGGTTGTGACGTCGCTTCCGGTTTGAGGTCACTTCCGGGTCACTGCGTATACACAGTGTGCAATTCCGGGAGGTGCATTGTGGGATTGGGGGTGCATGGAAAACTCGGACTTGCAAAAAATCCAGACATCTCTTAAAATATTTTGAGGGGGCGTCATTTGAATGTGAATCTTGACTTTTGACCTTGGGTTGGCATGGCAACGACCTTTTGACCTTTGTCTTCGAGGTAATTTCTGGTCACCTGACTGGCGGGTAAATGCAAAAATAGGATTCCGGAAACCCCATAAATCAGGAAAAATGAACAGCACCTGTCGCCATGAATGACAATCAAAAATAGATCAGATATAGAATGGCGATCAGAGATCCTTTTCTCATCGCGATAGTAACAGGCGTCAATATTCAGCCGTCGTCCATAAAAGAATTTCCGCGTCGAGAATCGAAAGAGCTAGTTCGTATGGCAGCCAGCACCAATTCCAAATGTGTATGAAGTAAAAATAATAAAAACACAAGATGGTTTCCTACAAGAGAGAAGCAGTCAGTCGCTTTCAATGATGCCTTCACTGTTAACACAACCTTGAGACACCGCCGAATCCACCCCATATGGGCCCACCAATTGGAGTAGGCCATCTCTATACGTTCACGGTCATCGGCCCGCGGGAGTGTGGGAAGACCTCCAGGATGATCAAATTCTTAGAGAAAGGGTCCCTCCGTTATACCCGTATAGTCTGGTGCTACAGTCAGTGACAGCTCGCCTATGAGACTATGCTTTTAAAGAACGTAAGCTTCGTTCCAGGCATTCATTCCCATATCGATCAAGCGTACTACTTCAACCCCGGCCAGACCAACGTGGTAGTACTGAATGATCTGGTGGGCGGTCAAGGACAATTCACACTTCGCTGAATTGTTCATCATAGAGTCACATCATCGGAATGTTTCTGTCATTTATTTGACCCAGAATCTCTTTTCCCAAGGGAAGGCGTCCAGAGATATTGCCTTGGACTGTCAATATGTCGTGTTGTTCAGCAATCTCATCGACAGAGCGCAGATAAATGTGTTCGGAAGTAGAATTTATCCTCAGACCAGCGACTATGTTTTGGCAGACGTTTCAATTCAGTATGGCTACCGGTTCGTAGACCTCCCGAAGATCGCCGATTGACGAATCACCTGTTACCGGACGAAGGGCCATAAAACCAAGCGTCATTTGGAAGAGGATATGGGGTTTCCACAACCAGAGGCTCTGCTGAGATGAAGGGGATAAAAATTTAACATGAATATGTTTGTTGTTAATTTTCTCTTTCTCGCTCTGATGGACGGTCGGTCGTGACCCTATATGGTTCGTTCATGATAACCAGCGTTAGTCAGGTTGGCTGAGTAGTTTAAGGCGCCAGTCTTAAGCTCTGGTGCACACATGTGGGGACGTGGGAAATCCCACTCCCGAGACACACCTTTTTGTTATACCACGACAGGTTGTAAAACCATTGTACAGATCTACCGCTATATATGGATAATTTTGACCCTGATAGCCAGCTTTGTCGGGAAGGCGGGTGGATCAAGGCGCTTGTCTCAAGAGCCATCATATTGCCTTCACCGGGGGTATGAGTATACTGGTCTGCACATGTGGGCGTGGGTTCGCCTCCAACTCCTGACACTCACCATTTTACATATCATAATAACCAAATCCAACGACCCGTACCCGGTACCTTACAGGGAAGTTAACTCTACCAGACTCTCTTTCATCTGAATGCGTTAAGGCGTTCAAACAATAGAAAAAGTTTTGGGTGTGTGTGTACATTGGATTTTACCCCTCAGCGTTAGGGCGTCACTGCATTAAGACGGGCTTTGAGGGTGTTACCCTGTACTCTGCAGAGGGGAGGTAACTCTGTCAGGCTAGATAGACACGTGACCGGAGGTGACCTCGATTTCAAAGGTCAGAGGTCGTAGCCATTGGAACTCAAGGTCGATTATCTGACATAGAATCTCTTTTCTCAAGGGAAGTCGTTCACAAATATTGGCTTGAGCTGCCAACATGTCGTGTTGTTCGGCACTCCCTCCGACAGGGCGCAAATCCGTATTTCGGAAGTAGAATCTATCCTCAGAACAGTGATTATTTTATGAAGTCGTTTCAAGCCACAACGAGTCGTCAGTATGGCTACATGTTCGTAGACTTCCCGACGATTGACGACTCACCTGTTACCGGGCCAAGGGCCATAACGAAGTCAGAGCGAGAGTCTGTGCGGGATGTCTTCAAAGAAAACTGTTGACCGCTTCTCTCTTGCAGGAAACAAGCCTATGTTTATGTATACTATGATTGTCTTTTTGAATTTGGTGCTAATACTGTTATGTGGAAAATGGAATAGGTCTTTGGATTATGGACGCGGATATTCTCTAATGGACGACGGCTGGATTATGAATGACGGACTAGACGCTTGTAATTCGAGAGTCTGTGGTCGACGTCGTGACTGGCGTGGAGAGTGGGGGTATATCACAGATCTCGATCTACATAGTATTTGGGGTGATGTCATAGTGGGTGGCGTCTGCGGCTGCATCGAGGTCCAACGATGGAGATATCCCACCAATTATTGTGGTATGTGCATGTCTTGCAAATGCCTGTCAGCTTTGGAATGCGCTGACGCATAATATTCATCAAATCTACCATGTGGGTGATCACGCAAGTCTGGAAGGGGAGATCGTTTCGATAGTTCCAGCCCCTATTGAGAATCTTTTATTCGCTGTAACACACGTAGCGGACACCCTCTTCAAGACTTCCGCGGGTTACGGGGATAACGGTGGATACAGCGTGGGTGAGGATGTCTTGTAATGCTCCATGAACGTGATGTATTGTTGGAGCGCCTGGTTGTACCTTTGTACATTGTTGACGCCCCTTAAGCCAGGTAGTGGGCATTCAAACTGATGTTCCGATGCTCTTCTTTCTGCACGATGTTGATGACGCCGCGTTGATAAAATGCACCACTTTTGGCCGACCTATATCTGTTCTCTTATGAAGACGCCCATTGGCAGAAATTGTCAAAAATAACCATTTCTATGCCCGTTTCTTCTCACTCATTAAGCACGGTGTAGAAGATGTCCTAGCATTGTGTAATCCCTGAGTTAGCGAGACTATAAAGGATGCATATCTCCCTTCACCGGATTAGAAGGAAACCATGGTCTTGTAGCTGGTAGGCGGTTGACTTGCAAAAGATCAAACACCTCACTGAACAGTTCTGATGCAAAGTTTCGGAATGGATTTACAGTGATCTTCCAAACCTGCAGATGAACTCATTCACCAGAGCTCTGGCGATGGTTTGGCTTTCCTGACATGGGAGAGATAATACCTCAGTCCATTTTGCAAAGCAGTCCATTATGACCAAGACATACTGGTTGCCATTTATCGTCAGTGAAAGAGGCCCCAAAATAACTACGTTCGCCCACTCTCAATGGTCTCCCCAACGAGATACAACATGACAGAAGTCCCACTCAAAGTTTTCCCAACACCTAAATGCCCAGCAGATGGAATGTCATGATAATTACTTAGGACATTGTCTCTACAGCTTTTAGGAGCCGATAGCTGACGGACAACCTATTATGATATTATATTATGATATTAGGGGCCATTGCTACGAAATTGTGAAGACGATATCCCCAAGAACTTAACGCTTCTCTGAAAGAATGTACACTTTGATGGCTTAAGCTTCCATCCTGTTCAAATGTGTGCTCCAATCTCTTGAGACATTGCTCAACGTCAGTGGCTGGAACAGTGATGTCGTCCATTACAGTATACACTCCTCCCATTGTAGGCTCTCGGGACATTCTCCATCAGCCGAAATGCATACAGTAAGCTGATATAAATGCAAATTGCTCCTTGTTCCCATTTGCCATTCCAATTTGTCAAATCCAGTTCAAATCCATCGGGATGAATCACTTTGCCCCGGAGTCCAGATTCTCGTCAACTTGCGATAGAGGATAGGCGCCACAGGCGGATAAAGCCTCTATAATCGACGCAAAAGTGTGTAGTGCCATCTTTCTTTGGGTGAAGATTGTGCACTGGCGGAAGGTATGCCTCGTCCACCCATCTGTTCCCACCAATCTCTTCTTCGTCTTACCTGCCGTTTACCGAGAGGCAATCGTCTTGGTGGATGCAGAATAGATCGGGATGAAACTGTGTGGATTCGGTGCTTCACCTTATTGTTTTGCCCAAATCCTCCGAAGATTTAGATGCCGCAAAAGAGAAATGGTCCTCGTCAGCGAGGTCAGGAGAGCTTCGAGTCAATACGATTTCCAATTACTCTGGGGAAGGGTAGCTGGTGCCTCCTGACTCCTCAGCATCTTACCTAGAGTGAGAGTTCTCGATGGCACCTTTGCCTGGGGCTAGGGTGACTCCTAATATTAACTATGCACTGGGTTATCTCCAAACCTTTTCCTTTAAAACGTTCAACTTCTGGTCTAACCAACCTTGCTGGAGCAAGGTGGTTCACTGGGTCACTCAACTCATTGGGCGAGGTGGAACAGAGATTCACTTGTACTTGACAGCTCATCTTCCTATCAATCTAACAAGCGATGTTGTGATAAACTGTTGTCAGTCGCAACCAGTAGTAATCAATTTCTGTGACATGGACCAAGACGAAATCTTGGATGCCACTGATAGCTAGGAACTTTTCAGCAGGCCATGTCACTCCCAAGCCTGAAGGCCTACTGAGCTGACGAGTAGTAGTTTCCCGGAAACTCTTATTCCGGGGTTTCCTGCTGATGATTCTCTGAAGAAGAAATCCTAATAGGGCATTGCCAGATAACGATCTGGAGAGTTTTCTTGTTCTGCTCAAATCGCCTGAATGTTTTCCGTCTGCCATATTATTGCCTTTCTAGGAGCTGAGCTAGACCGTTCATAGATGTCTGATTAGCTTGGTTCTTCCGGAAGTTGAATAGCTTTTGGCCTTGCGAGACAGAATTAGTCATTCTGACCACTGGCTGTTCTTTTCCGTTTGGTGTTCCCAGGATAGCATCAAAGCGTTCGATCACCTCAACGGCGCTTCATATAGACTGCCACTCGCCATCGCTTTTAATTGCTGTATCAATTGACTGGTATAGCTGATTCAAGGCAAGTGCCTCCTTGGCCTGTAGAAACAGTAACATTTTTGTCGATCTCATTGGGGAGGGGGAAATGCGGAGGAAATGCGCACTGCGTGGGAAAGGGTTGTGACGTCGCTTCCGGTTTGAGGTCACTTCCGGGTCACTGCGTATACACAGTGTGCAATTCCGGGAGGTGCATTGTGGGATTGGGGGTGCATGGAAAACTCGGACTTGCAAAAAATCCAGACATCTCTTAAAATATTTTGAGGGGGCGTCATTTGAATGTGAATCTTGACTTTTGACCTTGGGTTGGCATGGCAACGACCTTTTGACCTTTGTCTTCGAGGTAATTTCTGGTCACCTGACTGGCGGGTAAATGCAAAAATAGGATTCCGGAAACCCCATAAATCAGGAAAAATGAACAGCACCTGTCGCCATGAATGACAATCAAAAATAGATCAGATATAGAATGGCGATCAGAGATCCTTTTCTCATCGCGATAGTAACAGGCGTCAATATTCAGCCGTCGTCCATAAAAGAATTTCCGCGTCGAGAATCGAAAGAGCTAGTTCGTATGGCAGCCAGCACCAATTCCAAATGTGTATGAAGTAAAAATAATAAAAACACAAGATGGTTTCCTACAAGAGAGAAGCAGTCAGTCGCTTTCAATGATGCCTTCACTGTTAACACAACCTTGAGACACCGCCGAATCCACCCCATATGGGCCCACCAATTGGAGTAGGCCATCTCTATACGTTCACGGTCATCGGCCCGCGGGAGTGTGGGAAGACCTCCAGGATGATCAAATTCTTAGAGAAAGGGTCCCTCCGTTATACCCGTATAGTCTGGTGCTACAGTCAGTGACAGCTCGCCTATGAGACTATGCTTTTAAAGAACGTAAGCTTCGTTCCAGGCATTCATTCCCATATCGATCAAGCGTACTACTTCAACCCCGGCCAGACCAACGTGGTAGTACTGAATGATCTGGTGGGCGGTCAAGGACAATTCACACTTCGCTGAATTGTTCATCATAGAGTCACATCATCGGAATGTTTCTGTCATTTATTTGACCCAGAATCTCTTTTCCCAAGGGAAGGCGTCCAGAGATATTGCCTTGGACTGTCAATATGTCGTGTTGTTCAGCAATCTCATCGACAGAGCGCAGATAAATGTGTTCGGAAGTAGAATTTATCCTCAGACCAGCGACTATGTTTTGGCAGACGTTTCAATTCAGTATGGCTACCGGTTCGTAGACCTCCCGAAGATCGCCGATTGACGAATCACCTGTTACCGGACGAAGGGCCATAAAACCAAGCGTCATTTGGAAGAGGATATGGGGTTTCCACAACCAGAGGCTCTGCTGAGATGAAGGGGATAAAAATTTAACATGAATATGTTTGTTGTTAATTTTCTCTTTCTCGCTCTGATGGACGGTCGGTCGTGACCCTATATGGTTCGTTCATGATAACCAGCGTTAGTCAGGTTGGCTGAGTAGTTTAAGGCGCCAGTCTTAAGCTCTGGTGCACACATGTGGGGACGTGGGAAATCCCACTCCCGAGACACACCTTTTTGTTATACCACGACAGGTTGTAAAACCATTGTACAGATCTACCGCTATATATGGATAATTTTGACCCTGATAGCCAGCTTTGTCGGGAAGGCGGGTGGATCAAGGCGCTTGTCTCAAGAGCCATCATATTGCCTTCACCGGGGGTATGAGTATACTGGTCTGCACATGTGGGCGTGGGTTCGCCTCCAACTCCTGACACTCACCATTTTACATATCATAATAACCAAATCCAACGACCCGTACCCGGTACCTTACAGGGAAGTTAACTCTACCAGACTCTCTTTCATCTGAATGCGTTAAGGCGTTCAAACAATAGAAAAAGTTTTGGGTGTGTGTGTACATTGGATTTTACCCCTCAGCGTTAGGGCGTCACTGCATTAAGACGGGCTTTGAGGGTGTTACCCTGTACTCTGCAGAGGGGAGGTAACTCTGTCAGGCTAGATAGACACGTGACCGGAGGTGACCTCGATTTCAAAGGTCAGAGGTCGTAGCCATTGGAACTCAAGGTCGATTATCTGACATAGAATCTCTTTTCTCAAGGGAAGTCGTTCACAAATATTGGCTTGAGCTGCCAACATGTCGTGTTGTTCGGCACTCCCTCCGACAGGGCGCAAATCCGTATTTCGGAAGTAGAATCTATCCTCAGAACAGTGATTATTTTATGAAGTCGTTTCAAGCCACAACGAGTCGTCAGTATGGCTACATGTTCGTAGACTTCCCGACGATTGACGACTCACCTGTTACCGGGCCAAGGGCCATAACGAAGTCAGAGCGAGAGTCTGTGCGGGATGTCTTCAAAGAAAACTGTTGACCGCTTCTCTCTTGCAGGAAACAAGCCTATGTTTATGTATACTATGATTGTCTTTTTGAATTTGGTGCTAATACTGTTATGTGGAAAATGGAATAGGTCTTTGGATTATGGACGCGGATATTCTCTAATGGACGACGGCTGGATTATGAATGACGGACTAGACGCTTGTAATTCAAAGAAAGCATAGACGCCGAGATGGGTGGGAAAGGTCACAGAAAACAAGTCTCACCAAAGAGCAAAGGGAAAGCTGCAATTTTAGCCCATAATCCATTGGTACCCAGACAACGAAGGGCTTTACGTCAACAGTATGTCGACCTCGTGGTTCATATGAAATCACTGGACAAGAACCCGGTCCATATGGAAATCAATCAAACAGCGTCAATGTTGAAGCCCCGGACAGGAGCTGGCCAGTGGCATATGCCAGAGCCTTCGTTCAAAAGAAACTTCTTAAAAGCGTCTACAGTTGAAATATAAATAGCCCAGATGGCACAATGACCCCACATTTCACCATGAGCACTATGGTATCCACATTGAGTAATGTAATTTTTGAACCCGAAGAAAACCTTATAGGCGAAGCTTTACACGAAGTCAAGGTTCGAGTCGCGACCCCAGGACGTTCCGATGAAGTACACCAAGCCGAGGCCGTGAGCGCCCTACGCGAAATTACCGATGCTATTATTGAAGCAGCTCTACACCAAGCGAGGACCACTGATGCTGCCCAGCACCAACACATATTTTGCCATCTTGTCACGCTCATGGATAACATCCAATGAGTTACCCAGGTATTCTGCTGCATGAGAAACAGATGCTACCCAAAGAGGATACCCGTGTTCATAATCTGGTGACCCTGGATGAGGTATTTCAGACCTTCATGGAAACGTAGATTGAGACGGGAAATTATACCTTTGCCTTTCTTCCTCTAACTGAACAAACTCTTCACGAAGTAGACCGCATAGCCCAGATAGCAACTGATTAGTTGTGTGGTGTTGGCGCCTGTCAACGCTCGGTAACGCCCGTCAACGCCCGTTGGCGCTCGTCTAAAAAAAGCAGCCCGAATTGAAAGACGTCAACAGCCGACGTTTTGTCGTAAACATGGCTTATAGTTGCTGTGAGTGCGGAGACACATTCACCAGACACTACGATATGATGCGACATCAGAAAAAGTTGCATGCTGAGGAGTCCGATGAGCCCGCTGAGGCAGATACTGATGTACAGACTGCTGATTACAAGCGTCTGGTCCATTCAAATACGCTGCATGGACTGATTGGGTCGAATGAGGTGTCCCCGCTCCTCCAGGACTATCCAGTCATGGGTGGGTGTATATTTTCACAGAAAAAAATAAATAAATAAAAAGCGGAACACGGACTTTACAATAGGGGCCTGTATATATACAATATACGGTCATTTTAAAAAAAAAATCGATTTTACTATGGGTTGTTTGGTCTTGTTTTTCACGTCTCGCCACGAAAAACACGATGGGATGGGTCTCGGAGGTAAGCGGTGAAATTTTTCGAAAAGTACCGGGTAGGTCTGTATATAGGCCCATACTGGCTATAGGGGATAGGTCCATACTGGGAAATTCACACATTTTCATTGTGATATGGGTTGTTTGGTCTTGTTTTTCACGTCTCACCATGTAGAATACGATGGGAGGGGTCTCGAAGAAAAGCGGTGAAATTTTTCGAAAAGTACCGGGTAGGTCTGTATATAGGCCCATACTGGCTATGGGGGGTAGGTCCATATTGGGAAATTCACACATGTTTATTGCGATATGGATTGTTTGGTCTTATTTTTCACGTCTCACCATGTAGAACACGATGGGAGGGGTCCCGAAGTTAAACAGTGAAATTTTTCGAAAAGTACCGGGTAGGTCTGTATATAGGCCCATATAGATCCATACTGGCTTAGGGGGATAGGTCCATACTAAGTACTAGTGGTCCGATGGTGTCGTATGAGGTCTTATTTTGAAGCTCTCGTGCAGGAGCATCCGACTGGTCTAATGCATCGTCCGTTTTCAATATTCTGCGCATGCGCAGTCTGGCCGAACTATAGAAAGCAGGCATTTTGGGGGTGCGTGGGGGTGTGTTTGGATAGAGAAGGACCACTATGGGTCCAAATGGGTCGTGGGAGGTGTCCAAGTGAAGCTTGTGTGGGGTAGAGTCAGAATGACGTGTATTTTTATTGCAAGTCACGTCAATCTGCGCATGCGCAGTTGGGTGTATTAAGTAAATACACTTATGGCGGCGTGTGCGTGGCGGCGTGTTTGGGGTAGAGAGGGACCACCTTTTCCGAATGTGTCGTGTGGGGTATCATTTTGTAGCTTTCGTGGTATAGACCACAATTGGAGGGATGTCCACAGCATCTGTCACGTACGTCATCGACGATGTCATCAGTACGAGTAGTAGCGAAGTGGGAATTTTGGGGCAGTGAAGGAAGGTATTTGGGATAGAAATGGACCATCCTTGGTCCGAATGCGTCGTGTGGGGTGTCATCTTGTAGCTCTCGGGGTGTAGATCCCTATTTGAGATATGTTCACGTCATCTGTGACGTCATCGGTAACGTCATCAGTAGGAGTAGTAGCCAAAGTGGGCGTTTTGGAGTGTGAAGGAAGGTGTTTGGTGAATTAGCCCAAAAGCTCTGATTTTCATGGAATTGTGACGCCCGTCAACGTCCATCGTTACGCCTTAACGCCCTAGCATAGCGCCTTGACGCATGATATAGACAGATGAGAGAAAAACAACAACAACAACAACAACAAGTTTTCATATAGTTTATTCTCCCCAATGTTATATCATACCCACGCTGGGGGAGCCGCGTTGGTACAATTCAAGAAGACTCTTGTTCAATCAGAGGCCACCATTTGGCGCTGTATCTGTCATATTCGTTCTGGCCCGTTAGATGTATTCTCGGCTGCTCTCTCGGCATTTGAGAAAGTCCCATCTTCGGCCATCTTAATATTATGGATTAGGAATACTGATCAGCGATACGGATTTGATATTTTGAAACATCATGATGTCTTGCCGGCATCATAGAAAACTGCTGACCGCTTCTCTCTTGCAGGAAACAAGCCTATGTTTATGTATACTATGATTGTCTTTTTGAATTTGGTGCTAATACTGTTATATGAAATATGGAATAGGTCTTTGGATTATGGACGCGGATATTCTCTAATGGACGACGGCTAAATTATGAATGAAGGACCATCCGTTTGTTCTAATCGTCGTCGGGCAGGCCTGGATATTGTTTGGGCAGCATGTCCTGAAACAGTTGTTTGCGCATTCTGATCGAATTTTCCAGGGCCTCGGTGGGTGGTAGCCCCATATTCTCTTCCAAGTGACGCTTGGTCTTCATGATGGACCTGTGCGTGGGGTCGCCTTTCATTTCAAGCGGTAATAAGGTATACTGTTCATAGATCGTCATGGCTGTTTTTTTGATGCAGGGGCGCATTTGGGTGTACGCCTGTTGTAAGTTATCCTGTCCGGCGTCCTCGTTCGCTGCAGCGTGAGTATTGATAGCTGCTGTCACAATACGATCCCACAAGGTAGGTTCTGCCTCACTTTCCTGGGATGTAGGCTGACTATCTGAGGGCAAGCTCTCCGTATCAGTAGACAGACTGTCAGCAATCTCTGTTTCGGTATCAGTCCATACCCTATCAGCAGTCTCTGTATCAGCATCCGCCTCAACGGACTCTTCGGAGTCTTCAATCCCATGTATATTTTTCTGGTGTCGCATCATATCGTAATGTCTGGTGAACGTGCGTTCGCACTCAGAACAAGTATCAGCCATGTTGACGGTTGAACGTCGACTGTGCGTGTTTTGGGAATACACTTGCTTTCATAGACAGTAACGCCCACCAACGCCCATTGTTATGCCTTAACGCCCTATCTGTACGCCTTAACGCTCGCCTCAACGTCTTAACACCCATCTCAACGCCTTAGCACACTTTATTAACGCTTTAATGTCGTTTAATTATGCGTTCGACAAATGTTTCTTTTGTGCTATTGCTGTGACATACGCCGCTTTGCAGTTCATGCCCGAGGTTTTCAACATCGACGCTGTTTTTTCGATTTCCATATGAACCGCATCCTTATCCAACAATTTCATATGTATCCCGAGGTCGACATACTGCTGACGTAAAGCCCGTCGTAGTCTGGGTGCCAATATGTTATGGGCTAAAATTGCGGCTTCCTTTTTCGAATACTCTTTGTGTTGAAACTTGTTTTCTGTGGCCCTCAACGTCTCGCCCATATCGGCGTCCATACTTTCTTTGAACAAATCCTTCCATAGCCTCGAGTTCACATTATGTTCATTCCCCCAACACTATCACACACCAGTTCTACCACCACCACACACTACCACCACCGCCACCACCACCACACATCACCACCACCACCACCACCACCACACACCACCACCACCACCACCACCGCTACACACCACCACACACCACACACCACCACCACCACCACCGCCACCACCACCACCGCCACCACACACCACACCCCCCCACGACCACCACCGGGCGTTGACGGACGTCAACGCCCGGTGGTGGTGGTAGCTCCCGTGTGGCAGAGGCTAAAATTGCGGCTTCCTTTTTCGAATACTCGTTGTGTTGAAACTTGTTTTCTGTGGCCCTCAACGTCTCGCCCATCTCGGCGTCCATACTTTCTTTGAACAAATCCTTCCATAGCCTCGAGTTCACATTATGTTCATTCCCCCAACACCACCACCACACACCAGTTCTACCACCACCACACACCACCACCACCACCACACACCACCACACACCACACACCAGTTCTATCTCCACCACACACTACCACCACCACCACCACCACACACCACCACCACCATCACCGCTACACACCACCACACACGACACCACCACCACACACCACCACCACCACCACACACCACCACACACCACCACCACCACCAGCACCACCAGCACCGCCACCACACACCACACACCACCACGACCACCACCGGGCGTTGACGGACGTCAACGCCCGGTGGTGGTGGTAGCTCCCGTGTGGCAGAGTTCTTGGATCGGAGCTCTTGGAGCTCAAAGCTTGTGGAGCACAGAGCTCGGAAGTGACGTCATCGCATGCATGCGCGCGTACCTGTGGTGCACCATGTACCCTATAGCCCGTGGGGTGTAGGGTACACCATGGTGGTGTGTGGTGGTGGTGGTGGTGGTGGTCGTGTATGTGTGGTGGTGGTGGTGGTGTGTGGTGTGTGGTGGTGTGTGGTGATGATGGTGGTGTGTGTTGTGGTGGTGGTGGTGTGTGGTGTGTGGTGGTGGTGGTGTGTGGTGGTGGTGGTGGTAGTGTGTGGTTGTGGTAGAACTGGTGTGTGGTATGTGGTGGTGTGTGGTGATGGTGGTGGTGCTAGTGTGCGGTGGTGGTAGAACTGGTGTATGGTGGTGTTGGGGAAATGAACATAATGTGAACTCGAGGCTATAGAAGGGTTTTTTCAAAGAAAGTATGGACGCCGAGATGGGCGAGACGTTGAGGGCCACAGAAAACAAATTTCAACACAAAGGGTATTCGAAAAAGGAAGCCGCAAGCCCATGACAGATTGGCACCCCGACTACGACGGGCTTCACGTCAGCAGTATGTCGACCTCGTGACACATATGAAATTGTTGGATAAGGATGCGCTTCATACGGAAATCGAAAAAACAGCGTCGATGTTGAAAACCTCGGGCATGAACTGGAAAGCGGCGTATTACAAGCGTCTAGTCCGTCATTCATAATCCAGCCGTCGTCCATTAGAGAATATCCGCGTCCATAATCCAAAGACCTATTCCATTTTCCACATAACAGTATTAGCACCAAATTCAAAAGACAATCATAGTATACATAAACATAGGCTTGTTTCCTGCAAGAGAGAAGCGGTCAACAGTTTTCAATGATGCCGGCAAGACATCATGATGTTCCAAAAATATCAAATCCGTATCGCTGATCAGTATTCTTAATCCATAATATTCGTTATAGAAGTCGTCATCTAAAAAAAAAGATGTATCTCAGTCACGCTTTGATTGTGACTGTTCATATGAGTACCATGAGGATCTTGAAGTACATGGGTTCATACGGCCCCTAGCCCCGGGTTAAGCGGAATTAGACACAAGTTACGAAACGTAGCGCCATAGATCTTGCACGCTACGTTCGTATTTTGCTATCAGCATGCGATATGTATCGCCAAATTTGAGAAACTTTGAGTGGAGGCGCTTGGTGGAATAGCCCTGTTTTATAAGTTTCTGCAACAATGTTTTGTGACGTTGATTAAAATCATCACATTTAACACAGGATCTAGCAAATGCTACTAAGCGAGATATGTATACGCCATATGCAGGTCCCACTGGAATATTACTATCCAGAAAGGGATAGTTTACGATGTCGAAATTGTAATCATCTCTTTTGTCATAAAGTCGACGAGAGAGAATGCCCGCTTCATTTTTATAGAGATAGAGATCTAAATAAGATGTGCCTATAGGGCTATCTGTAGTTTCCTTCAAATCCAGTGAAGGTGGATATATATCCTTCACTGCGTCATTTATATAGCGATTATCCACAGCGAGAAGATCGTCTATATAGCGTTTGGTGAATGAGAAGAACGGGCTTTGAATGGATCGGTTTTTGAAAGCGCCTGCATATAGTCATATTCATAAGAGAACAGATACAGGTCGGCCAATAGGGGTGCACAATTAGTATCCATTGGAATACCTATATCCTGCTGATATATTGTGTTGCCAAATTTCACATAGATATTTTTAATGAGAAATTCAAGCAACTCTATAAACAAAGAAACATCCCATGAATGATATCTCTTGTATGTAGTCGAGCTAAAGAATGCTTTATGGCTTCCGACATTAATATATCTACGATCAGTTTTCTTGAACACAGATACTATTAATGAACTTAGACGGTCAATAAGGTCCTGATGAGGGATTGTAGTATAGAGAGTCGAGAAATCCCATGTGGATACATGTCTGTACGGTATGTGACCTTTAGCATCAAGTTCTTCCGTAAGACATTTTGAGTTTTTCAATATCCACATACATTCAACGCCAGAGTTCTTAGAAATAGTGGCGCAATACCTTTCCCAAAATGCTTTTACCTCCTGAAGGGCCCTCGTCAATAGGGTTGAAAGAAGCTGGTGGTGCAGCTTCTAGAACCAGCTATGAATCTAGCTTTGTATGGTGATTTATGCATTTTGGGAGTCCAGTATAGTTTTGGTATGTCGTTATGATTGGTTGGAAGACAAATACCTCTTTCCCTGAGAAACTTTTTGTGATTGTTAATTAAATCTTCCAGAGTAAATGCAGTTTGGGAGTAAGTAGACGTATTTGATGAAGATATGTCTACACTCAATTCTTTAACCAGCACCTGGTAATAGTAATATTTACATATGAATATTATATTATTCGGAGCTTTGTCTGCTGGGACTATGACGAATTTACTCTGGATATTTGCTAGAACTTCTTGCGAATTGAGGTTTCTCAGAACTTGTTTTGCTTGGGGAAGAGTACTTCTGTCAATATGGCGGATTGTTTCAACGACCTTGCTCTTGGTGAAGTCCAGCCAATCAGCGAGTACTGTAGGTTCAACTTTTTCTCGCTTAGACCAATCAATAACGTACTGTTCCAATGCAGACAGGACTATCTTCTAGTCGGCCTTCAGATTTATTCTTCTTGGCTCTCTATATTTAGGTCCCTTCATCAGGGGTAATTTCAGATCCTTATCACTCACCACATCAAGGTCACCAGTCACAATATGTTTGCATGGTGTATAGATAAAGTTCGACCGT
>JAVTVY010057484.1:0-30933 GCA_036873755.1 Hanleya hanleyi | reverse complement strand
GCACTGGCAGACATCTTTTCATGTTGTCGCGGTCCAGACATTGTGGCACCATAATATGGGGTAGATATATGGAGTGGTCTTTGGTGTAAACATTGGGGTAAACGGACCTGGTGACCCTATCTCCCCTCCCCGACTGCAAGTGGATTAGTCCAGATGCGACCATGATGTTATAATGCTATTAAATATTCATGGTAAGGGCACTCAGAACACCAAATTCAATTGAAATATGTAAGATCCTGTATAGCGACATGTACAATTGGGGAGCATTGATAGGATATTAATTTATTAAGATTGATTGTGTACGGTACATAACAGTAAAATTTACAAGCACATGTACGTTTAAATTAAATTCTTCAATTCTATCAACAGGATTTTATCAAAGCAAATTATTTCAACTCAGAATACTCCTTCACTTGACCAATGCACAACTAAAGAGTACCGTAGTCGATCTTGCGGTGTTCAGACTGCCAACAAAAGGTAATCAGCCGATGTGATCGTTCAGACAACTGGGAAATATCCAACCTCAGAATAGTACTCATCCAGATAATTACATCTAGAGAAAGGGCCGAATTAAATGCTTAGATCGAAACTTACAAATTATATTTCCCCAGGGTACAGGACTGAACTGAATGTAGTAATTTACAGGTAGTCCAGGAAGTAAGCTTCATGACTCTTGTACATTAGTCATCAGATAATGGTCACTTGTAAATGGGGAAAATGTACATTGGAGAAGAAGAGTAAATTAATTGGGCCGCAGAGTGGACCATCATTAAAAGTTCTATTTCCTTGATATTGCTCCTGTATTCACAGCCGATGGTTACTGAAATCATAACTAATCAAGTTACATGTACCAGCAGGGCTAATATTACCCTAATTTAAACACACCCTCTATTTGGCGCGGCAAATATTTTTGGGGCAGGGAAACGTACATGTACCCCAAATTAATGAAAACCCGAATTCTGGCAAAATTGGTAGGCTTTAAAGGTTATACCAAATGACTCTATACTACTTTGCATTGAAACATACCCAGTGGTGTTCCAAACAACAAATTATTATTTTTTTCTTGAATAATGTCGTCAAAGTGGGGTTTAGGACACGAATAGCACACATGTGAGAGAAAACGTATTGGAGCCATGACCTCCGGTGCATGACGTCACAACCTGATTACGATTGCGCCGTAAACGTCATAGTCTATGACGTCGGGCGTTGTTACGAAAGATTCACCCAACTGTGGGAGTTCTAGCGTGATGTCGCTGACACTTTGTCGTCACAACAGGCATTTGAGCGAGATCGTAATCAGGTTGTGACGTCACAGTTCAAGCGGTCACAGCTTTCGCCGTTTTGAAAGGGGCATGAAATTGTCGCACTTTACTGCTGCTATTTCCAAACTTGGGCAGTTTGAAACATACAAAAATGTAAAACAAGTCTATATAATCACCTCTACAACAATTTAGCACAAAAAAGTAGCAGATTTTGAGACCATTTTGTATAACCTTTAACTCAAATATAATTTTTAATTGATGAGGAATCTGCATGAGCAGAACTGAACAAATGCAAGGAAAATATACATATTTTAAAATTTTCGCTTTTGCTCTAATTTGGGCACAACATCACAACATTTAATGTTCTATCAAGGGGGTAATCTAACAGGGATGCATCTACATGTAGGAATTTTTTGCAGGTTCTGATCCCAAACTCCCAGTTCGAATTTGTAATTCATTATTGAGAGTCCAATTTTCATTAGGGAATTTTGGCGCGAATAGCCAGTGATCAATCACAAAATAGAGGTTTATTAGCATAAAATTCAATACCCAGCTATGCAATCAGATCGATATTGAGGCTAGCTCTCAGAAGCCTTTTCTGGGATTATTTCCTTCAGAAATCCTTTCAAATTAAACAAAAACAACAACTCTTCCAAGTTTGTTTTTTTTTGTTTTTTTTCATTTGAGTTTGGGCGTCAGATGTTTTGGGCACCCATACATTTTCAGGAACTAAATTGGCCATAGATGCAGCCCTGTCTAAAGACCTGACCAGGCCACAAAATCAGCCAAACTGATTGGTTGGTTAGGTGTTGGGTTGGCTGGGAGTTTTTTGCATTTGTAAAATTCAGTAAAGCAGTTGAACACTCTTCTGGAGTGAGTGAGTGAGTGAATAGAATTTAACGTCGCTTTCAACATTATTTCAGCTATATCACGACGAAACAACTAAGCACCACCCAGCCCAGTTGTGTTCCTGCTACTTCAAAGAAGAAATCTTTGAAGCAGCATGGAACCAGACACCCTCCATCCACCCTATAAAACACTGAGGACAGCGCACAAGACACAGACAGGACGCTTACATGGTGCAATAAAGACAAGTGATATTACAGTGCTAGACATCACATTATCTAGTTCCTGTTGCTCCTCAGCAAAATGCGTTGAAGCAACAGGAACCAGTGCCCACCCAACCACCCGCCACTCTTCTGGATTCCCTATTGTGAGATTGATTCTCTGACCAACATATTTCATTTCCAGGAGAGTGATGATACATGCATCTTCACATTTCAAGTTGAATACTACACTAACGCTATGTCATTTACCTTCTGACCTAACGAATAGAGTAAATTGTTCCAACCGGGAAACGCATGTGATGTCATACAGCCAATCAAGATAGGAGATTGCCAGCACCGTGCAGCGAGGATTTTCTTTGATGTCTGCTCGTGTGATTTCCAAATATTGGAAAGAAAATCCTTGGTGCAAGCTCCTATCTTGATTGGCTATATGACATCACATGCATTTTTCGGTTTGAACAATTTACTCTTTCATTAGGTCAAGGTAAATGACAAAACATCAGTGTAGCATTTAACTTGAACTGTGAAAATGAAGTACATGATACCCTAAAGCCAAGTTTAGTTAATTTGGCCTTACAATGCTAGAGAAGTTGTGCTAACAAGCAATCAGTGACAAGTTTGACATAATTTGCCATGGTGACCCAGAAGAAATAGGTCAATCCTTTTGATCCTCAATTGCGCTTTTATTCTGCGGCCACGTGCAATCCAAATTTGGGATTTCTAGATAGTCATTCTGGAGAATTAGTGGTAATGAGGATAGAGATGAACATACACATACGTATACGAATTGATGACAATTATACCCAAAAGCCAATTTTGGCTGTAGCCCATAACCCGCTGGTGTAAAATCAGTGCCTTATCATTCTGGATATACATGTATGGTGGTAACAAGCCATTTGTTACAAATCTGCGAGTTTGACCTGGTGAGCCAGACAAACTGGGTCAATCTTCAGGACTTTCAATAGGCTTCTGCTTTATGATTAATATGCATGTGTGATTAAGTTTGTTATTCCTAGGCCGTTCATGAGATATGTATGGTGTTTTATGGGGACAGATGGATTGACAGATGTACATGATGACGGCAATACGCCCAAGCCTGATCAGGCGTAACAAATTTTAGACAATCTGTGTCTGACACTTCTGTTCAGTGAGAATGGCACCCACACAAGACCTGTAGGTACATAAAGTTTATCCAGGTTTGTGCAATATGTAAATACTGTAGAGTCTAGAGCCAGGAGAAGCCCACTCTGGATAGTTAGCACATGTACCAGTAATGAAGGTGTGGATAGATTTCCCCAGGTGGATGGGCCCTGGCTGTACATGGGATAATGAGCAGACAAATAAATACTGTCTGTAATTTCCACAGAGTAGCTCAAGCTGTCCATAGATAGCCTATCAGTAGATACTCTAATACAATGGCACTATATCTCTCACAACGAGAGGTAATAAAGCTGTTAAGGTCATCCCTCAATGTGATGGGTCCACAAGGCTTTACTGGACTGATCCACACCAGTACCCTCCATTAACTGGGTGCGTCCCTGGGGTACCCAGACATCCCCTCCATTAAGTTGACCCTCCCTGGGGTACCCATACCAGACTTCACCAACAAACCTCACAGCTACTCATCTAAACCAGATGGATGTATCTGCTAATTGATCAAGGAAAACTGGTTGGCAGGGAAGAGAATTTTCACATAAATCTATACAATTGATGATTTCCTTTCTTGATCGATACTTCTGTGAACAATTCGCTTCTATTCGGTTGAATACGTTTTCTGGATTTTTAGTCGAAAGTAGATTTCATCTTCATCGACTTCCAATTGATGTATCGACAATGTGGGTGGTTTTATTGTCCAACAGGGAAGGCTGGAATCATTGTGTACGAGTACAGATCTATCAGGACGACGTTTTACAATCCTGATCACACCTCAATAACGTATAGACAGTCAGCACAGACTCCTCCTAACTACATTACACACACAATGTGGACAGGTACACGTTGTCGCGTTAATCACAACTGACACAACCAGAGATTTATTACTGTTACCTTCAGGACATTACAATTCTCAGATTGTGACAACATTTTATACTCCATGCACTAGCCAGAAGACATTAGCAACATTGGTCCAACATCATCAATGCGTTTGTACAGAACTTCACGAGTCCCAATAAGGCCTAAAAAAAAAAATCCTGTGTTTCCGATAACATGCATCAGAAAAAATAGGGTAGGTAGGTAGGGAATTTTTTTTTTTTTTGATTTTTTTTTTATATGGGGGCTAATGGAACCAGAAAGAGTTCCATTTTGAACTAATGACATTTATGCATAAATGTTTATGAATTAAATATTGTGTAAATATATACATAAGTGATTGAGTTAAATATTTCTCTTCTGTCAAATAAGACCATGGCCTGAAAAAATTGAGGTAAATGGTCATTTTGGATTTAGGTGGGTAGAAGAACAAACAAATCCATTCATCCTCTAGTTGATGTGAGCCCACTTAAAGTTTGCGAGAATGTTTTGTTCTTGAGATATAATCATAATGTCCAAAAGATTTGGAGTTAATGGCCCATGGCCTCAACCAGAATCTTCTTGGGTTTTCATTGATTTACTTGCTAGATAAAAAGACATTAAAAAGTCCAGCTTTTTTATGTAAGGACAACACATCACCATAGGCTACATGTACCATGTTATCAGGGCCAGGATGACAATAGTCTATCTAATCTGTACAGTATAACATGCTGACCGTGATGTTCAAAAATAAATTTAAAAAAAAAACCCCATCTAATTGAGAAATGCTCTCTTCACGTGGTACTCTGGGGATATAATTACTATAATTGAGTTGATATACTGTGTGAAATTTTAATGTTTTACGAAAAATTCAGTTCGAAATCTCGACAAAAACGTATAGAATAGATCGTCTACGGCACTGGCTGCCTGCAGTGCCCCGTGCAGAACATGTTCAGCGTGGTTCAGCGTAGGCAAGTCGCGTTATGAAACTGCCACGAAAAGGCAGCAGTTGGTAGTATTCCTTCATCCCCATTTGTCTTTACTTGTCAGGAGAACGCCCAATTTATCTTTACTTATCAGGAGAATGAGCATCAATCGATCAAATTCAACAATGGCAAAATCATCGGACAGTCGTCTTTTTGCATTTGTGGTTGTTGCTTCACGGGAGAGTTCGCTGGAGAATCGGGAACCCTCGCGCCAGCAGTAATCGCACTATGGGTGACGGAGTCAGACTTCGTGGATTCCCAGAATGCAAAAAAAACATGGCGCTGATGGGCGAGAGATGCCGGACGAGGATGATTTTGAAATAAACGTAAGCCCATGTCGATCAAAAGGCTATCCAAGCATTGGCCCGCCTATATTATTGGATAATATATATTGTAACTTGGTCCGTCTCAATCTCTCTACCGTCTACCCATCTTTTGGGGCCATTTGCGAGAATTATCAGTCAGAAAAAAAGAAAAAAAATATTAGGGTCGGCAGAAAAATCTAGGGTCGGTCGGGTTACCGGAAACACAGGTCTTTTTTTTTTACGCCTAACGTTCTGATTCAATCATCCACAAATTTGGGACTCCGATATTAGCCAACATAAATTGGATCAGCCAATCATTCACAATCTAATGTAGGAGAAATCAATTTGATAGTTTTTTTACAGCATCTATGTTAAAGGTATGATATTTATAATTCAAGACCTTGTACATGTACACCACTTTTTGCTTTTCAACTCTATTAAATACATGCATATGTGAAGAGGGCTAGTTTAAAGAGAAAGGGTATCTTTTTAGGGTTCGAGAGCAGTTCTTTTCGGTAAGGTGAGTGTTTGATCTTGATGAATAATGTTGCTTTCAACATTCTTATTTATTACTGCTACCCACCCGGGACCCCATGGCTAGTGTCCTATTCCTTTTTACAAGTGGGTGCCCCAGTTAGTCATCAGTTGACAAGCTGTCTGAGGAGCAGAGGCCCTAAAATTCTGACCATGACCTGGGGTGTGACCCAAAATGACAATTGTTACTTTTAGCTTTGGGGGGGGGATTTGGTTTAATGTCATACTCAAGGTTACTTCTCTCATATGGTGACAACCACTTTTTATCCGGAGGGAACCACTGCCTGTTGGAAACCGTTTTAGCTAGAAATATGAAGAGGCATTGTCTGGTCTGGATAGGGTCTGACAATAGACCTGGATAGAGGCAGAATAATTTTTGGAATTAGCCTTTAAAGTATTATTAAAATGATCGAATTACTATTTTATGAACTTCCTACTTTTACTTGATCACAGAAATATTTCTGGGGAGAGAAATGCCGGCCCTTTCCACGGCCCTTTCCACGTCTGAATTATTAAGGGAAGTTAATACACCTGTGAATAATATCAAACTGACTGTCATCATAAGTCTGTCAAGACTCAATCTGCACAGCTTCCCCAATTTATCCATCATTACTATTCCCTATCCAGCCCATTACTATTCCCTATCCAGCCAAGTCCCAATTAAAGCAGCGTCTGGCAACAATACTTTCCTCGCCAAGCAGCCTCAGGAATATTTTATAAGGTACAAGCTGTTATTTGGCAGACTATGATCAGAGACCAGATTTCACGACTCAATCTTACTGACAGCCTGGCTAACCAACTCCAAACTTCGCTCATCACCAGTTACTGGCGGATTTCCGTGATTTAACTTTTCTGTCAGAGCCTGCAGTGATTTATTTGTGATTCCTCAAGGGAATACTAACACTCCCCATTCTAAACCCAATTAGCACCACCTCAAGATAACCTAGATTTTTCTGATCATTTGCTTCTTGACAAAAATGGAGGAGAAAGCGTGGCATTTTTTGGTGAATCCCCTACATTGTATGGCTGCTCAGGCTGGGAGTATCAGTTCACTGGTGTCTAATCAAGGGACAAGACAGAAATTGGATTGACACCTAAGGTGGGCATTCATAGCAATGGCCAAGCAAATCAATAGATACTCTGATTAAGGTGATATACAATGGGAATAAACACTGGAGATGATAGTGTGGCAATATACACATTCCTGTATCCCATATTATTCAGCCTCACTGTCCCACATGTACATTGTTGTAATTTCAGATACAGGGTCTCATCAAGCAGGTCTTTCAAAACAACATTTTTATATATGAATTTTAAAATGAATTTTTTTTATTTAATCAGATGTTTACACTATTTTATGATTTTTTTTTTTTTTTGTCAAGTTCACAGTACATGTACATAAAATATCATAAGTTGAGGTATGCTCCAGTGAAGTTCAACGTCACTGTGACCCCAAAATCAGGAAATCACGAGGCATAAAAATCCATAACATAACTATTTAATAAATTTAAGAAAAGATTCACCATTCTTTATACATCACCACAATCTGTGACTTGCACAAAATTGAAGTTAATCCTTTAACAAAGAGCTTTGCCGATAGCACTGGCATGTGCATTCACATAATCATTCATCGGCCCGTCTCTTGAACATGGGGCGAGGGTTTTCACTAATTATCTTGCTATTCCAAGAAAGTACCAATGCTTACATTCAAGATAATTTTGGCAACTTGAAGTCGAAAATAGTCCAGTTCTCATTGATTAAAAATATTTTCCAGGCTAAAGAGATAGGGAAGAGAGAGAAGTGAATGAGTCACTATGCCAACTGCACCTCAGTGCACCTGCCGGAGGCATTCAGCACAGCACTTTGTTAAAAGATTAACTTGAATTTTGTGCAAGTGGGAAACTTCTATGTGAACGATCATATAATATCGAAGTCCATGACAATTTTTTTTTTTTTTTTTTAAGTAAGTCCTCAACGGATTGTTGGATCAACCCACCCTGGTAGTGATGGTATGATACGGGCATCTTCATCAACCTACAAGATTTCAAAACAATTTACCGCAGCTGTGCTTCGGATATTGTCTCCCATGTGGAATTGTCCAAGATCAGTTATCACAAATTTCCATGATTTCCCAAGATGGTAATTTAGTGGCCAGCAACGGGAGAATTGGCCTAGTTTAGTCTTTACAACAACTTCTCACAATACCTGTTCATATATCAAAAGATTTAGGGGGGCAATTGTCATGTCAACTTGTCCAATTTGATGAACAGTCGCTGGATTCGCACAAATCAGTCAATACTACATGTATCTCTTACTCTCACCGTTTTGGGGAAATTAACCATCAATCAGTCAGTCAGTCAGGAACAGGATTGACTCATCAATTCCAGCTGTACCCCGGTGTTTTTTCTAATACTGCATTTTGATCAACCTCGCCAATTAGACCTGATGAAGGAATGGATGCCAAATCCTCATCCAAGTGCTTCATTACAAAGATGTTTACAGAAATCTTGCCAACAATTCGCTATAAACTTGGGAAGAGCATCTTGTCTTTGTTCATTCGCACATGTCTGGTTACATATTGGTGGTTATGTACTTGCACCGTTTTAATGCCTATTATGAGCTCCACCCATTCAGAAGCACCCGTGGCTCTAGCCTTCACAGGGTCATATTCAGAGTTTATTTGGGGACACCCTTTCTTGCCTTTTTTGGGGTGCATTTGTATGTATTTGGGCGCATTTGTATGTAAAAAGCATTAAAAATTGCCTGTGAAGTTTGGGCGCCCATACCTCTTAACAGGTATCAAAATGGCTCTGGATATGGCCCTGCTTCAGGAACATTGAATTTAAAATATGTACATGTGGGAGAAATGAACGTCAAGCTCCGAAAGATTCTCTGATGAGATGTCAGCTTTCAGTTCAACATTCAAGCTGTATGGCTATCAACATCTAAATTGGCTATCGACATTCAGATGTTATCAAGTATGGGAAAAGGCGGTTACCTCCAACTGTACTCGTATACCCGGCAAAGAGGCCCAGGCAAATCTCTGTCAGAATTTGCTTTGACTGGGTTTGTGCAGATGGTTTCTGTTAAGATTTGGCATCTTGAAACATCTCATAAATGTAAATAGACCGCAGCCAGTTGAAAGTTGAATACACTGAAAATGTCGAAGATGACAGTATACCGGCACCTCAGATATCATCACAATCCAAGTCCCAGAACTGGAATTATAGCAGTAGCGTAACAGGTTTCAAGGATTTCTTGCTTTTTGGATAACCGTGACCTTGACCATAAAACGACTGTGCAAGGTATAACGAAGTTGATGGATTTTGTAGGCCTTGCATTCTGAAAATTGCCACTAGGCTGACTGAAATGCCTGGTAAAACCTGAAACAGGATTTTTTCACAGCAGAGCTGATTTCAATTTAAATCATATCCACAGTAACCTTTTAGTGGGCTGGTAAATAGGCCTAGTGAAAAGTATTCACGGGCTGATCACGAAGCCCGAGCTGATCAACCCCGTCAAAATACAAGGCGTGGAATTCGAATTGCTACTAATTTGAATGCTACAGACGAGTAAGATGGCTGTAATATACATCATTTCGACATTTTAACACTCCTGAAACCTGCTATCCAACTGGTAACGTAACTAAAAATATAACTACATACAGTTATTTTGTATTAAAAGAGTGCTTATGAATTCAAATCAGTCACAGATTCGAATTTCACAAGCACATCTGGTTCAGTGGCAGTGAAGTATGGATAGAGCATCTGATGGTGGAGTGCAAACTGACCCCAGACAAACACAAACATGTGTGTAAGACTGTTTACACAAGGCATTACTGTCTGACATGGAGTATATCAAGGAGGGAGGGAGGGAGAGAGGTTTGGACAGAGGCCAGCCAATATGGGATCCATGGTTAGCCAGTTGGAGACTGACACATATAAACATTACTGTTTACATGTACATGTAGCTTTACATACTGAATTATCTTCTCATTAATCTGAACATGTACGTTACATTAAGTATTTACTAGAGTACATATGTACATGTTACATTAAGTATTTACTAGAGTACATATGTACATGTTACATTAAGTATTTACTAGAGTACATATGTACATGTTACATTAAGTATTTACTAGAGTACATATGTACATGTTACATTAAGTATTTACTAGAGTACATATGTACATGTTACATTAAGTATTTACTAGAGTACATATGTACATGTTACATTAAGTATTTACTAGAGTACATATGTACATGTGTAATGTTCTGAGAATTGAGATGAACCCTCTCATACTTATGTAAGTCAAACATAGAAAGACAAAGTCAGCCCTTCATCAGTCAGATTTTGTGCCCATAAAACTGAGAGCTGAAGATAGGCAGATATTTTGCAGTGTACTTCCATAATGAACAACTTTGTCAAACATCTCAGATCATGATGGCCAGATACATGTATATGTATGTTCTACTTCACTGTTCCATGAACAAGTTCAACATACAAGCAGTTTTGCTTGATTAAGATTAATAGATATCCACAATATTTAGTGTGAGGTACCCCCCCCCGCCCCGAACTAAACCACCCCCTCTCCCCCACCACACTTCCTTCCTACCCGACCTCTCTAACATATTTTCTGTCATCTTTCCGGTCATGAGCTTTACTCAAGTATGACTCAGATTGACAAGCTCTATGTGCCTTGTCAGATCTAATAATGCCAGTCCTCATCAATTGCGCCTTTTAAGATATACTTCCATCAGATGCTGAGAATGTCACCGGTACATGTACGTGAAGATTGAATCATCTCATGCCTTGTTAAATCGCCATGTAACGGTGCTTTTACCCAAGGATTTTCGCTTAGATTTTGGATTATATTCAATTACTGGAGAGAGCCTCTCGTGTTGATATGATAATATACACCGCAGACAGAGAGCAGTACCATGTGAACACTGACGTAGATGGACAATTCATTTCACATCATTTCCCCTGACCATGACTGAACTGAACAAAAATGGTCGAGCGGGACCCCCCGAGCCGATATAATGCTCAATCATTACAAATCGATGGAAACACAATTGGAGAGAATATCTATTTCATAAATCATAACTATTTCTGACAGGCTGCAAATTTTTTCCCCGGGAATACGGAGCTGACAGTGTCCAGCAGGTGTCCATCTTTGATCTCGACCGACTGGAGCGGACTGGAGCGGACAGAGCTGATCATCGCACAATCCAATAGAGCCCTTATTAGATGTGCTATGGAAATGGGTTCTGGGAAATACACACCTGGGAATTAAGTTACGGCCACAATAAAAGATTAATATCCAACCTTTGCCACCAGCGATACAGCTTACATAAAAGCGAATCATATTAATGTAGGGAGCGTTAACGGTTAATGACATGCAGGCTGCTATAGGATGGAGAAGGCTCCCATCACGGCCTGATGAATGAGCCGTGAGTTACACCTGTCACACAATAACAGCCATGCTATTGTCGCCCAGTGACCCGCTGAAGCACTTCATGTATGACGTGACCGAGAACAACACCAGCATCCTGCACCCGGAAAGGCGCTCACGTACTTTACATCGTACACCTGGTTTTATTGTGGGATTTTTTCCATGGCAACTACAATGACAACACCAATCATTTCCTGGAGCAGCTATTAATTTCCATGGCGAGACCGATGCCATCTCCTTAACTTTCTCTATGGCTTCCATTCTGGCGCCAATCAGGCTGTTGTACGTTGTCGCATATTCCCCTCAACGAGCCGCAATATCTAATCTCTAACATCAATGCTAACAATTAAATGTCCTACCTTAAACAGGTTAGAAAGGCAGAAATACAAGCATGGAACAAATAGCAGGAAACCCCAGCAACTAATGGAGCATACAAGAATTTGTCAATTACATGTACATTTATAATAACCTTTTCCGACAGATATGGGTTTACGGAGCCTTGGTGTAGGCATCAGCATTTAGAATAATGAACTGAACTGCAACTTTCGCATTTCTGCATCCATGAGGGAATGTTTCAAATGTTAAAACTCACTAATTAGGAACATGTGCCTGTTCTGTCCAGCAGTTAGGTTAGAGTAGTCCCTGTGGTGAAGCAATATGTAATCTGGTAAATAACAACATCTGCATCTGCAGGAACAGTCTTGTAAACAGTCTGTAGGAACAGTCCGGGGAACGGTCCATAGAAACAGTCCGGGGAAATGGTCTGTAGGAACAGTCCGGGGAACAGTCCATAGAAACAGTCTGGGAAAATGGTCTGTAGGAACAGTCCGGGGAACGGTCCATAGAAACAGTCTGGGAAATGGTCTGTAGGAACAGTCCGGGGAACGGTCCATAGAAACAGTCCGGGGAATGGTCTGTAGGAACAGTCCGGGGAACGGCCCATAGAAACAGTCCGGGGAATGGTCTGTAGGAACAGTCTGGGAAACGGTCTGCAGGAACAGTCCAGGGAACAGTCTGTAGGAAGTCCAGGTGGCGATCTGTAGAAACAGTCTGTAGTGAGTCTGGGGAACGGTCTGTAGGAACAGTGCAGAGAACGGTTTATAGGAAGTCTGGGGAATGGTCTGTATAAACAGTCCGGGCAAAAATCTGTAGGAAGTGCACACAGTGGCAGAATGGCCGTCAGGGGTCGAAATAATACTTGTCTGTCTGTCCGGGACAACCTAAAATCAGTATGGGCCAGTCTTTCTTTGCCCTTCACCTGTCCATGATCAACGCAGCTCTTCGTCAGCCAACACACACCATGTTAGAAGGGACAAGTTGAAACTGCCAAGGGCAAGCAACTTTTAACATATCACTTGCCCGAATGGAAAGCTAAAAATAATTATTATTTCGACCCCTGGCTGTACATGGAAGGACTACTGTCCACTTCATAATCCTGGCATCAGAAACTCAGTCCATTCAATGTGATGTTCAAATGGTTTCTCATATTTACAGCCTAATAAATGATCAGACAGAGAATCCAGCAAGAGCACTGCATTTATTGCCAAAGCCCATTGGGTCAGAGCTATCAGATTTATCCTGGAAAAGACAATGATTCCTACAACCAACATGTCCAATGACCATGACCTTCTCACCTTTACTCTGTCCTGTCGCTTTATCTCGTAATACATTGAGCTGAAATACGTCGCCAAATTCCTCAAACATCTTTTTCAGTTCATCTTCGTCTTTCGATCGAGGAATTTGACCAACAAACATCTTTATAGCATCTGGATCGGGTTCCGTCTGATGAGAATTCATACCGCTAGAATTCATACTGCTGAAAAATACACCATTATACACTGGTCAGCAAAGAAAATCTGAAGTACTGTTCATGTACTGCTAAGGAATATACATGTAGTATACAGTCGTCAGGAGTACGAATTCTGAAACCAAGTCATCTACAATAATATTTTTGTTTCCAGTAACCAAATCTACCCTTATATGTTGAAGTTAAAAAACAGAACTTTTGAGTAGACATTTTCTTTTTATTTCTAGGTGATTCAGTAGTTACTCTGTGAAATCCTATACAAAAAGGTCAAAAATTGACAAAAAAATAAAGAAAAGAAAATTCCTGCTTACCGACCTACATGTACATGTACCTACCCATTTTTTCTAAAGTTGATTACTTTTAACAAAATATTATTGTGGGTGGCCCAATATTGAATACATGTACAATAGTATACAATGGTCAGGAAGAGGAATTATTTCCAGATAAAAAACTCTGTAGTACATGTTGTATAGAAGAAAGATCATGAGCAGGAAATCTGTAGTACTGAATACATTTAGCCATACAAGGTAAATTGCAGTATGTACAAAAAAATATTTATATACATATATACACAAACACACAACTTTAACTGGTGAACAGTGAAACGTGAAGTGGATCTGATTACAATTCATTTAGAGATCAGAATATTACTGTGTAAAATGTTAGAATATGATTGGTATTTCAGGCCTTGCTAAACGTATTTGAAAATGAGAAGAGAGTAATAAACGGAGCTCTTGGAGAAATTTTGGAGAGCAAAATGTTATTTAGGAGAGTGATAATATGCACTAATAGGATAAATCTCAGTAAATGTAGAGGGATTTTTACATGTAGCTCTCCCAAAACCAGAATTCAGGGGAGCTGTGAAGATGGAGCATGATCTCTCTCCTTATTTCTCTTCAATTTGGATACCGATAAAATGGTATACATAGAATTTGGGCTTCATCAGCACCTGCGTGTGTACATGTAGCACATTTTCAGGTAAAGAAGCTATGTAGGCCTACAGGTACATGATAGTAGAGTTCTCTCCATCCTACTACAAGTCAGTTCAGCAAGGAAACTATACACATTTACATCTCCCGAAGATAGTATGAAGCTAGCTTGATACAGGTCCAGTAGGTAAACTCCATTAACACATACACATGTACATGTTGTATACATGTACAACATGTATACCACATTGCTGTCTGGAGATTATGTAAATGAGAGCTGAGTAACCAAATCTAAACTGCATACATGTACAGTCTATACAATTATATACATGATCAATAACTAGACCATACATTTATAGAACTCTCGCGGAAGCATGCATCGCAATAATAAATTAACCATTCCCACGCTGTTATATGCAACGACACAATCTCATGATATACCTAACCGTCAGAGGACTGAACAATGTGAGGTTGTTTTGGTTGCTGATCAGGATGATCAGGTTCACAACAGGAAACTTTCTTGGCTTTTATCAGCTGGACTGATTTCATGAACCCCAATAATGAGACAAGGAAATGTAATTTTCTCTTCTGTACACTAACACTCTTCTGAGCTTCTCAACTAAAGAACAAGTGGTATTTCCAGGTGACTGAATGGTCAGTTCCCTCTTCCTGGTAATAGATCTGATAATTACATAACATAAGTACATGTACATGTACACGAAGTAGGGTGAGGAAGATGACTTGGGGGTCCAAGCGTAATGTGGTAGGTCACCTAGATGACTTGGGGATCCAAGCGTAATGTGGTAGGTCACCTAGGTAGGTCAAATTTTCATCAAAAGTAGGTCAACTCAGAAATTGCTGGTAACAGTCCCCTAATGCATGTTCATGCCAAAAATCAAGGTTCTAATTTCAACGGTTCTCCTTATTTTGCCGATGAAATGATTCGGACGGACTCACTAATTCACTCATTATCGGACAATTTGCAAATGAGAGCCTACTTCGTAGGAATACTGGAGAAAGTCCCCACACCTGTATGATTCACAGTTATTTAAACCCTGATGAACTACACACCAAAATGTTATGTAGTAATTCAAAGGCAAAATCACGTGATGTTGATTTTTATAGGTCATTTGTTTTTTTATTGTTTGACCATTAGGCCAATGTCACTTGATTGGTTGTTTAGCATGACCTTGATTTTTTAAATACACATGCTAGATGCTTTAATTATTTATTATTAATTATTTAATTACAAACCAATTGTATATGAATATGAGGAAAATGGGTAAATTTTACTCAAGAAAATGTGAATCTCTCATCTATTTTAATTATTTGCCCTGAAAATATAGATGAGGGCTAGTCATGCTAAGCAACTAATCAGGTAACAATGGCCTTATTACAATGTAAAATTTGAAGGTTGTGTGTGTGTACAATTATGATTTATGTATTTCGATGCTGGCATTTTGAAATAAACTACTGTTATGTTGAAATAATGAATCCCAGAAATATAATGTTGTTGTCGTATATTTATAGGAAATTCACTCCAAGCTCGGAAATCAACTTTCATGCACTTACAACTTCTTGTAAAACAAAAACTCTAGCTGCATGCATTCTACACTAGAATTAGACTTGGCTTTTCAAATTGTTTAGCGACATGCAGATTTCATCAACATTCAACAACAGGCACAGTCGTTCAAGAAGGATATTGAGAAAATCACAGATCAATTCAATGCTGGCATCTGTTGAAGGGACTTTTTGTACAATTTACTTTTGGTATTCTACATGTATGCAGATCAATTACAGCTGAAGAATTTGTGTTGCATTCCACAAGATTCCTTTTACAAGTACTTTAATATCTCAAACACTTTTAGACCAGCTGTTTACATGTACTTAGGCCATTGTCACTTGATTGGTTGTTAAGCATGACCTTGATTTTTTAAATACACATGCTAGATGCTATAATTATTGATTATTAATTATTAAATTGCAAACCAATTGTATATGAATATGAAGAAAATGAGTAAGTTTTACTCATAAAAATGTAAATCCGTGATTTTGAGGGCAAATAATTAAATAGGTGAGGGATTCCCTCATCTATTTTAATTATTTGCCTTCAGAAATATAGATGAGGGCTGGTCATGCTAAACAACTAATCAAGTGACAATGGCCTTAATGTAATTTAGAAATTAGACTGATGAAATTTTTTTTTTTACCAACATCTTGTATACTGTAGCCCAATTGTGAAAAGTTGTGAACAATCAGAGCTGACTATTGGCAGAAACTTTCTGAAATTGGCTTCCCAAGTGGTTTTTAATATCTCAGACTGACTGGGTGTATTTCATGGAATGAACACATTTTACAATATTCAGTTGTTTCTACTGACCAATACTTCCTAAGAATCCATATAATTTACTGCTTAGTAATTTTGTAAGCCTGCATAGGGTGGGGAAACCTGATACATGTAAGGGGCCCTACACATGGTTAATTTTTTTACTTCAGACAATGACACTGAATTACATAATTCTTTGAATTCCAGTGACAATTTTGAAATTGTAATCATATACTGAGAGACAAGTTCATGTACTAACCCAGAAACTCTGGCTGTGATAGGTGAAAATAGGTAAGGGGGCGTGGCATTCCTATCACAGCCCAGAATGAGGCTAGGTTAAAATTTGGAGATAAAAACTCGTGTCGCGAAAAGCGGCTTTTCGCTGACGAAAATAACGAAACGGGAGAGAAAAAATATGCCAATTTGATACAGTTTGACCGACCTGAGCTTCTTTAACCATGTTTGAGACTCCAAAAAATTAGTGACGACGAAGAAAACACAATAAACGCTCGGTTTCGATGTTTACCGCCTTTTTCTCAGATTACAGCTCAACGAGACTTGGCCGCGCGTGCGCACTAGTATCGTGACCTTTCTGATCACACGACTAAATATAGCTGTCTGCTTGCCAGCTGTGCGCACAACGTGGTTTTGGCAGTTTTAGAGCTGTACAAGAAAGGGCAAATGAACGTTGATTTTAAATGAACAACTCCTCTTTTATAGTTGTATGACATGGAATTTATATGCGTGATTTCAAAATAACTGGAGTTCGAAGTTTTTGGTAAGAGATTACGAGTAAATTGACTATGGTGAAATGGACGAGTCAGAAAGGTCAATCGCGTTGGAAATCTCGTTCTCTCAACGAGACTGAAAATGGCGGTAACTTGACGAGTTTGATGACAAAATTAGAGTTTGGAAGGAGATTTCGTCTAATGGAATGAGTCATTAGTAGATTATCAAAGTTCTGAAGATGCAAAATCATATTATTTATTCGATAAAATGCTTTTCGTGCCTTTGTCTCAATTCCCCACGCCGTGTGCAGTTAAAGATCTCGAGCGACTGACGTCTTATTTATTTTTTTCCTTTTCGGTCTGTATTAGTGATTCGGGCTAAGGGGTCAGCAACAACAACCAAAAATAAAAAAAATAGACTCCTTAGCCGATGTTTTCGGGCTAGTTCATGTACATGTAGTATAGTGGTTTGATGTCCATCCATCACATTAGACTAATTACAACAGTGACACCTGTTGAATTATCTATCTTATACAGTATATCGCAAGTTGGGCTGTGTTTAGTTGGGCCGGATAAGTAACCAGGTACACTTGGTCTCTCATTATAACGCTGAAGTTGGGGGGGGGGGGGAATTTTTGACTATACTTTAGGTAAGTCGCACTATACATATAGCAGCAGCATTCATATTGCACTTAGGCGTAACAAAAAAAATTGTCTGTTTCCGGGAACCCGACCGACCGTAAGAATGCCGAAATGGCAATGCTTTTTTTTTTTTTTTTTTTTATAAATCTGCGGGAAGAGTTATTTCCCTTGGCCGAAATTCAAGAATAGTTATCTCCCTTATTGTCGCCATGCGGCATGGCCGCCCGCCAGAACAGCTCCGGTTTTGGTTTCCATCTATCCCATTGAGGAATACGGACAAAGGAAGTATTGTCTGTTATTAGCGATGAGTTGTTTGTGAACTTATTCCATCGTTGTCAAATACAAGGCTGTAACTGCCGTTGTATAGAGTCGGAAGTACTGATTCAAGGAGCGCGAGTTTTTGATGGTGAACGAATGGAACTGTCAAATTTAGAAAACGAAAGCGTAAGACGCATTTCTGAGAAGTTTGGACTAAAACATTTTTTCTTCACCTGCTTGAACAATCACTGCGCAGAAAAGTCTCAGAAAGTGAGTGCTTTTGACATTTTAATGTCAAAAGAGGGGACGTTACCAGATCAACGTCAGGTATTTAACAAACAATAAAGACAAACTGTTCAACGATGTCATTCAACACCTGTCAACAGGTCCGGGAAAAGTGGCAAATGGGGTGATTCCGGCAAATTGGCCTGGTGGGTATATTATTCATAGTTGAAAGTGTTTACATATATATTTTTTTTTTTCAAGAATAAATAACTGGAGTTTTGAACTGAGCACTTTCGGCGCCAATTTACACGAATTTGTTCCACTGACAAAATTAAAAGTTACGCTTATGTATTTTGTAGGAAAATGAAATATGTTGTTGACCTGTCAAAAATTATAAATCTCCTGCATAGGATATAACTTGCCTATTTTGTGCCTTCCCCGCCGAAATTCATATTCTACTCATCAACACATGTTCGTCCAAACAGAAGGGAGCCATCCACAAGCTTGGTATTTCATTATTTTTTTTATTTTTATTTTTTTAATCATATGACTGCATATCAGAGATATCCATGATGATTCACCAGGCAGACAATAATCCTGTCTGGTGCCAGTCTGAGTGAGTTCCACTGATGGGTGATCAAAGTGAAAGCCAAGATATCCCTGATATAATATAGAAAATTCTGCCGAATACCCAGAATTCACTGTAGTGTAGATTGAAGATGGCTTTCTACTGTTTGGGTGAACATGTGTTGATAAGTAGAATATGAATTTCGGTGGGAAAGACACAAAACAGGTATTAAAGTTATATTATGCATGAGATTTATAATTTTTGACAGGTCAACAACTTATTTCACTTTCCTACACAAGCGGAACTACAGTTTTTTTTTTATTTTGTCAGTGGAACAAACTCCTGTAAATTGGCACCAAAAGTGCTCAGTTCATAACTCGTTATTTATTCTTGAAAAAAAAATATATAAACACTTTCAACTATGAATAATATACCCTTGTTGTCAGACCAACACTTCTTAAATAACTGATTTTCTCGTGTAATGCAGACCTATCAATTTTAGAATCGTGCATTCATTTTGTTAAAAAGTGGCGAAAACTGGGTACCAGTTAATTATAACCACAGAATTTTTTTTTACATTTTTGACAAATCTCACACATTGGCACTGATTGGAGCTTTCAAAACTTGAGAGCTTCGGTGTAGGATCTGCCTGTCCAGCTATATTTACTAGTAGTGATCAGTTTAACTTTGTGTGGTATTTTACTGTTTTATTTACTGTTTTCATATTAAAGATTTTCTTTCGTTTAATAAAATATGTAGTTGTTTCTTTATTTTCTGTTGAAAGAAACTCTGCTTCACAAACCGGTCCAGATTCTGTAAACCATTATGGGTACTTTCCTCACTGGAAGAGGTTCGAGAATAAAAAAAAAAAAAAAAAAAAAAAAAAAAAAAAACCGACCGACCGACCCTGGAAAATTTGAGCCCGTTACCGGAAACAAACAATTTTTTTTTTTTTTGGCCTTATTGGTGGATACAGTTACGAACAACAGTGGCTGTGCTACATGTACATGTATATATCAGGGCCTGATCTAGACTTTTAGTTTAAAAACCCATGATACATGTACATGACGCAGAATGTGATAAGTTCCAGTGAAAAAGGCCACGATGTGGGAGTGTCAAAGCCCATGGAAGCTGTGGGAGTATTAAATGGTCTAAATACAGCCTGAAAACTGAATATTTGGCAACAGTACTTGTATTAGTATTGGTTTCAGCCTGTTCAGATAAGAATTTGCTAAAAAAAAATTATTTGTTTTTTTCATTTTTTTGTTGTTTTTTTTTTTGCCGAATTTATGGCGCCCAAACTCAAACCCATTTAATATAACGGGCTCAAAAACAGTCTGGATCAGGCCCTTTATATTGAAACATGCTTTATAATGAAGCGTGTAAAATGAGGAACAAATGTACATTCTCTACCCAAACCACTAAGTAAAAGCATGGAGTCTTAATAAACCGGTGCAATGTATAGGATACAACTCACACAGTTGCTGCATTACTGACTTGGTTTGTTGGGCCATGGACTCTGTACCTTGACTGATGGGTAATGCATTTTTTCTCCGTTGATGTGTATATTTCCATCTTTACATGTATCTGGGCTGGTGACAAAAGGTTCTTATCAAGCCGTACCAGCTGTCTGATAAGAACTGGTCCAGCGAACTACATGTACAGGCCACGAAACATTGTGTCAGCCTGGAATTGTATCAATCACCATTCACTAGCGACTGCACCAGCTACCACAAACGACCATAATTTTCTTTCGCCGTCTAGGTTTTTAGTGAATGGCAAAATTTGTGGGCAGCACAATATTTTCGCAAAATTAAATCAGTTGACTATATACGCCCACTATACTATATTTTTAAGAAATCAAAACCAGATAAATCATGATATAAATTTCTCGACAGTTTGATCTATTTTACCAGTCTGTATAGAAAAGAAAAAAAAAGATCCCCCAAACAGTGATTTTTTTTTCTGTAAATCGTGCCATGTTTGGTGCTAATACAAACACAATTCAAGAATGAATAGACCAGACCAAAGGAAACTTTTGTTCAGCTTAATTCGGGTTGAAAGCCGAAATCAACAACATACTAAACTCTGTTCACAGCAAAATAAGACAAATCTGTTAAAAATATTGAACTCAAGGTACCGGGTAATCCTCTGTGATATAAAAGTATTGTAAAATGTTGTTAACCCTTTCACCGATTATTTCCCCTGACAATAGTGACCTGCTGACGATCAATTCCCTGAGAACTGGTAAAATTTGTATATGTTGTCTTTGGAATGCTAGGAATTGCGTTTGCGTCTGAGATTTGTAGCAAAACACTGGAACCTGGTCTTCACAATGCACACTCCAGTGTTATTTGCTCTAGTTTTATTGCAAAACAAGCTGAGTAGCTAGCAGGTCCTCCGCCAAGTAGCCTGTTTGAGAGCATACAGCATATACGCTTCCAATATCTCCTTAAATATAACTTGGAAAGTTGATATGTGTATGTGGAAAGAGACGTTCATCTGGAATTGTTGAGACAATTTGAGGAGGTTTGGGAAGCAGTAATGGGTAGTGTAACACTGGAATGTAAGTCTGTAGTTGTATATGGATTTGTGGATGATGAGGTTTATAAATCGATGAGTGGAATAGATCAAGATATCGCGTTCACAACACAGATGGGTACAATATGGGTGAGTGAAATCCAAGATGGTCAATGGCAGCCATCTTGGATTACATACTACCTCAATGAAAATCAATACCAATCGCTGTCTAACTGATGTGAAGCACCGTCTTGAGTTTGAAGTTGATTGGTCAAATTGTTGTCAAGATATCACGTTCACAAGATCCGAGACGGATGGAACCCAATATCGTCAATGGCAGCCCTCTTGGATTACGTATCTCGGTGAAAATCAAAACCAATGGCCATCTAATTGATGTGAAGCACATTTTCAAGTTTGAAGTGGATTGGTCCAACTGTTGTCGAGATATCGCGTTCACAAGATGTGGGATGGACAGAATCCAATATGGTCAATGGCAGCCATCTTGGATTACGTACCTCAGTGAAAATCAATACCAATGGCCGTCTGACTGATGTGAAGAACCTTCCCAAGCTTGAAGTTGATTGGTGGAATTGTTCTTGAGATATCGCGTTCACAAGATGTGGGACGAACAGAATCCAATATGGTCGATGGCGGCCATCTTGGATTACGTACTTCAGTGAAAATCAATACCAATGGCCGTCTAACTGATGTGAAGCACCTTCTCAAGTTTGAAGTCGATTGGTCGAATTGTTCTTGAGATATCGCGTTCACAAGATGTGGGACGGACAGAATACAATATGGTCGATGGCGGCCATCTTGGATTACGCACCTCAGTGAAAATCAATACCAATGGCCGTCTAACTGATCTGAAGCACCTTCTCAAGTTTGAAGTCGATTGTTCGAATTGTTCTCAAGATATCGCGTTCACAAGATGTGGGACGGACGGACGGACGGACGGAAGGACGGAGGGACGGACGGAAGGACGGACGGAAGGACGGACGGAGGGACGGACGGAAGGACGGACGGAGGGACGGACGGAAGGACAGACGGCTAGCATTTCCAAGTCCTCCCACCACTTCGTGGCGGAGGACAATAAATAAAATAGCATGCAAAAGTAGGTTTTACTGCAAGAGAATGCACTTCTCTCGGCTTTCTTGACTTGAAAACTTCAAAATTCAACGGAGAAATCGTCTTGTTTTTGACCGCATTTGACTGTGTTTATCTCGAGATTGACTCGGCCATTTTCCATGTTTGACCTCTCATTGGAAAGAGTAACCTTTCCCCTTTCCATAAATGACCATTCGCGACTGCTCGGCTTATTCCGTGAAGTCATAATACCTCGCGTATTAATGGTGGAAGGATTTTACAGCTCTCAGCTGTAAACCGTGATCCGCCGCACGTGAGGCACATCACATGCTGTAGGATGTGTTTCCCCTCACATAGTCCTCGTTTGTATTTCTCTCTTATCGGGAGATAAAATATATATCCAAATGAAATGGACATTCCCTTGATTCTACCCAGGAAGAATCTCTTCTAATTTGAGGTATTTCTCTCGGTTTTTCTTCTTGAGCTAATCTCCATCAGTGTCCATGGTAACGGAAGTCATACAGCTGGCATGCGCCGTTCGGAGTTTCCGCGTGATATTATTCTTTCAATATGGATGCCAATATGGATTCCTACCAGTGCGGATCGAGGTTCTAATGTCCTACATTGTCCGAGATTGTGTCGAGTGATAAATGACATCACCTGGGACGGATGGCGAAAATAAAACGGAGAATATGATTGGATTGTAATGATATCATTCCATCCTTCCAGCCAGTGTCTACGCCGGTCTCTTAGCTGTTGGCTGATAGAGGTCACGTGGGCAAAATTACGCATACCGATTTGGCTCGTCGACCGGCGGGGGAATCCATCTTGAATGAAATGGATTTTTGTTTTACACACGTTGCGGATCAAGACTCATAAAAATATGGAAATAAACTTCGTCAATCGTCGTTGGCAGTTTTAATCGTCTGGGGAATATTCACCACACTTTAGCAGTCGTGTAAGTTCAAAAATACAAGAGTTAGGAAGAGGTTTTCGATGATTTTTTCCATTTCTGCGGTTTGCTGCCGACAGGCCCGTCATACGGTATGCGAGGAAAAATGCATTTTTCGCTCCGATTTTTTCCGTTCAACATCTAATTTTGCTTTATTTCTTTTGCAAACAAACAAACAACTTCGAGAATCAAATTGATCAAGGTTTTGGCTTTCCAGAAGTATACAGTGTTTGATACATGTAGATTCCTGTTAAAACGGATGCAAAAAATACAAGTGCTGTACCCATCGTGATGGCGCACAGGTTTAAAGCTAACCCGGTCTACCGGGGATGGTCGTACGGGTGGCACTCTCGTTATCCCCGTGTACCGGAAATAATCGGTGAAAGGGTTAATCAAGGACATAAAATTATTTGGGAACATGTTCACATGAAAACATTTTTCACAGGATTGAATATGACCGCATGCTGGGTTGACATTACAGCTTACGAAATGCCTATGTCAAGCATGGTATTTTGAGGCTGGCAATAGAGGATTAGTCTTTGAAATAAAGCCACATTTTCCATCCAGTCAAGGAATAGGGCCATGTACATGTACATTATCTATCACTATTATGGGACACAAATGTCTCTCAGTTACTATATTACTCACATGTTTAGATGGGCCAGGTAAGTAACCAGGTACATTATCTACCTCTAAGTATAGGATACAAACGTCTCTCACACAGTTACTATATTACTCGCATGTTTAGATGGGCCAGGTAAGTAACCAGGTACATTATCTACCTCTAAGTATAGGATACAAACGTCTCACACACAGTTACTATATTACTCACATCTGATGGGCCAGGTAAGAAACCAGGTGCATTCTCTACCTCTAAGTATAGGATACAAACGTCTCTCACACAGTTACTATATTACTCACATCTGATGGGCCGGGTAAGTAACCAGGTACATTCTCTACCTCTAAGTATAGGATACAAACGTCTCTCACACAGTTACTATATTACTCACATCTGATGGGCCGGGTAAGTAACCAGGTACATTCTCTACCTCTAAGTATAGGATACAAACGTCTCTCACACAGTTACTATATTACTCACATCTGATGGGCCAGGTAAGTAACCAGGTACATTCTCTACCTCTAAGTATAGGATACAAATGTCTCTCACACAGTTACTATATTACTCACATCTGATGGGCCGGGTAAGTAACCAGGTACATTCTCTACCTCTAAGTATAGGATACAAACGTCTCTCACACAGTTACTATATTACTCACATCTGATGGGCCGGGTAAGTAACCAGGTACATTCTCTACCTCTAAGTATACAGTACGACCAACAATTAAGTGGCGCAAATTCGCGAACCCTTCGCGAACCCTTCGCGGTAGCTCACCTGTCGCACTGCTTTCGCATATGCATGCGCGAAAGCATGCGCGAAATGAAGTCTTCATCTTTCGTTATTGTATCTGTCTTTCGCGAAAGAAGCCAGTAGTCAATAAAATGTCGTATAAAAGCTTGACATGTGAATACAGAGCCAATTGCGTTAATGTTTACACTCGTTTCGGAGCAGTTATTAAAATTTGACCGCAGAAGTTTTAAACCGGAACGAATTATGACCGGAATATAAACGGAGTTTGACCGGAACGAAATAAACCGAAACAAAATGAACGGACGGAGTGAGCGAAGTTTGGACTACCGGAGTGGGCTGCCCGCTGCTGCAGTTAAACTTTAATCGGCCGTACATGTTTGCCTGTAAATAAAGTTGGATGACTGACAGAATGGCTCACAAACCCGTATAGTTAAATGTTTATAAAATGTACTGATTGTAATTTGTATAGAAACATAAAGAAATGTCTTTTTCTCTACGCCCCACGTGGTCCAAGTGTGCGAACTTTGACCCTGCGGAGCTATGCCCCTGAAAACAGCCGCACCATGTACCGTAGCCATGCGGTGCTTTTAAAGTGTGATCTCCTACTGTTCACTTCCACACTGTGATTACAGATGAATTGATTTTCAAAATACTATAACTACACGGCTTGTTGTCCCAAGCTTCTGTTATAGTCGGCGTCTTTTGTTTGTGAGATGAATGTATAAATTTTTGTTGTACTCCAGAATTAACAATACATAACAACGGAATAAAAGAACAACATTTCACATGGGGTACATACTGATCTAATCCCCATTACGAAGTTAGAGTATATTACCAATAATAGTAACACTTTAAATTAAGCCTAGAGCTCAAATTAACAAAAGATGAATCCCGTTTTGCGAGACATGAGAAAATTTTGCGAGACATGAGAAAATATAAAATATCACATATCTTGAAATGAAATCTTTAGTACTTCCATTTATATCTCCCTCTGCTCTCTCATTGTTATTTAATTATTTATTGTAATATCTAGCGCTGCAAAAGATCTTAAATGAACGAAGAAATGTACCGTGAAATTTAAATAGAACATTGAGTTGATGGGCCGCGAAATCCGAATGGGAAGGGGACTACAATTTCAATCAATCAAAATTCGAAATGTAATCAGGTGGGTCTAACAAAAGGAAAAATAGTTTATAAAATACTTAATTAATATTATCCTGGATGGTATAAAAAAAGATTCGTTCTCATCGAGGTGTACAAGGTACATTCCAAAGATGTTTCCCGTCCTCAATACAATTGTGTTGCGGAAACCTGTCGCTTATGTACGGAAGATATCACGGAGAAACAACTTATTAGACCATTCTTCCTAAATATTTACATAATACTAAAAATTTGTCTGGACTAATGTGATAACAAACGAGAAGAATGCAAGATAATTTTACCGATAGCACAGAAGAATATATAAAATAAATATTCTGATAAAAAATATTATTAAACAATTTTGAATAACTTTTTCTTTTCTCATATCGCCCAATCTTATAAACAGTTCATAACAGATCCTATCGTGAAACGCAAATAGAACAAAGATCTAGCATGAATGGACGAAATTCTTGCATAAAGCATTCACTATTTGCATGAGAAAACCGGAATGTGAAATTGAAGACCTGCTGTGACCTTCTCGCGCGGACCTTGGCGAGAGCACTCTTTCGTGCAGACGTCGCGAAAGATTTCATTCCCTACCCCAATTTAGAGCATATAAAATTATGTTTTTAGATCTAATATAAAGTTGATTGTAATAGAAAGAAGAAACATATATCTCGGTAAAATTGCATAACAAAGGGCACTTGATTGAATAATAACAAAAGGATACAAAATATGACACGGTATTATTAAGTAGCAGCCGTAACGCTAAGATTCAATTAGACCGCCACTTCATTGAACAGATATGACACTTACCGGTATCGATTGCACAAGAGGCGGATTGACTTCAAAGACGGAATAATCCGATATCCATGATTAACCAGTGCTATCCGTATTCTGCTAGTCGACCAAGAGAATAGGGGTCCCAAAATGTAAGCAATGCTAACCCGCATTCGCCAAGGTATACGGGACAGATGCAGCACACTCGCAGACGGCGCCATCTTTAATATCTCTGCGGAAAATCTAGTCGGTCAAACGTAAACCACTCTTGTTCACTCAAAAAACCGTACGTGAGAGATAAAATCGTTCGCGAAAGAAACATACTTTCGCGAAAGAAACTTCCATTTGCGAAAAAAAAAATTGCTTTCGCTAGATAGCATTGTCGATGTTTCGCGCACGCTTCCGCGTTACTTTCGCACATCTTTCGCGAACGGTTCGCAAATGGTTCGCGAAAGAAGGGGAACTTAATTGCTGGCTGTAGTGTAGGATACAAACATCTCTCACAAGTTTAGATGGGCCAGATAAACTAACCAAATGTTTCTCACATAGTTATTATACTCACACGTTTAGATGGGCCGGGTAAGTAACCAGGTACATTCTCTACCTCTAAGTATAGGATACAAACATCTCTCACAAGTTTAGATGGGCCAGATAAACTAACCAAATGTCTCTCACATAGTTATTATACTCACACGTTTAGATGGGCCGGGTAAGTAACCAGGTACATTCTCTACCACTAAGTATGGGATACAAACGTCTCTCACACAGTTACTATATTACTCACATGTTGAGATGGGCCGGGTAAGTAACCAGGTACATTCTCTACCTCTAAGTATAGGATACAAACGTCTCACACACAGTTACTATATTACTCGCATGTTTAGATAGGCCGGGTAAGTAACCAGGTACATTCTCTACCTCTAAGTATAGGATACAAATGTCTCTCACACAGTTACTATATTACTCGCATGTTTAGATGGGCCGGGTAAGTAACCAGGTACATTCTCTACCTCTAAGTACAGGGATTCATACAAGTCAAAAATTTTACCACCGAAAACTCAATATTACTCAAAATTGAGTTTTCATAATGTTGAAATTGAGTTTTCAAAATTTTTTATCGCCGATTCAAAGATTGCAATTGAGTTTTCAAATTTTTTTACCACCGATTTACCTATTGGTATTCAGTTCTCAAATATTTCAACCACCACCATGCACAGGATTTTGTTGGTGTGTTTCAATATGGTCAATATATTATACTATGAGCAGGGGATATTTTTGACAAAACATTTTCATCTACCCAATATCCAAATTAAATAAAACTCATTTTATTCAGCGCATCTTCAGCTAAAGTTTTCATCGGATGATGTATAAAAACCGAAAGATTTACATGTACCGTACCACAAGATCAGTCTGAATAACAATGGACATGGGGATCTATATCACGAATGAAATCGGAGAGAAAAATCAAGCAGTAATTATTCGAAAAAGCGAACAATCGAACCAGGAAACATGTCTTCTTATCTGCAGCTAACTGCACCAAACACAGCCTCTGTAGATTATTGAACTTTAATTCAGTAACAAAGTGTTCACATGAGACAGATCTGCTAAGCTCTAAAGTCTAAATTTTCTGAAAACTACCGAATATTTTGGATGGTCACAGTTGCTCAATGTTAAATTTTTTAAGCAAATTTCTTGAGTGCTATTTATCTCCCGAGTTCTCTAAAATCCAGTTTTGGCGGTCACCTCGTATTTAAAGTATGGTTTTTCATTACTCTTCCAACTATGAAAATTTATTGTTTATAATCAACGAGGAGTCAACTTTATGGAGCAGACAAAGATAAAATATGCAGCCTGGTCTCATCGCAGCATCAGTCTCACTGGCATCTCACGAGTGAATTTCTAGACCAGTCAATGTACCGTACTTTAGAAAAATACAACACGATCATCATGATTGCAGGTCTTGGCTTTAGCAAGTCATGTGAAATTCAGACGTTTAGTCTTGATGTATTTTCAATCTCTGACATCGCTGGACAACTCACTTTTTACTTCGTGTTTGACGGATACTGAATGGACCGAACGTCGGCATTACGGTCCAAATTTAGCCGGGAAATATGGTCGACTGACTGCAGGCACGTGGTTCTACAAAGCGCAAGACTGTCGGCTGTCAACCCTATTGCGGTAATGGAAACTTCCACTGACCCGGTGTTGTAAGCCCACAAGCCTTCCCGATGAATCGAATTGGAAGAGTTCACTTTCAAAATAGAGAAGTAGGGCACAAAAGTTTCGTCTAACAACAATGCGAGGGCAGATTTTTCTTTCGTTTCGTAGACTATATTTTTCCTTGTATTTCATTTCTGAAACTTGCAACTCTGGCGGACAAATTGACGACCTACGCGATTTAAAGATGACAACAACAACTACACAGGGTCTGTTTGAAGGTGAAGAAAAAAATAACTTTTACGGCGACAGATGACCGATAAAAACTTTTGGGCGGGAGTCCCGGTTGTCAAACTTTAGCGATAGTCTGGGAACCCTCGGCAGTACGAATGCAGGCTGCCACACAATAAACGTTTGAGGGTTCCGGAAATAATGTATGCAAGCAATTGTGTCTGCCGCTACGCGGCGCTGTGATCAGCATACTCGAAAGCGTGAACAACAACACAACGACACGTGGTGGCCCGCTCCCGGCGCCTGTTAGTGTCGTTTTCACGGTAAGATCGTCATTCGATTGAGTTTATTTCGTAATTTAGGGCTGTCAAATTAACTTTGACCATGTCTGGCGAATTGAGTTTTCCACGAAAAATTGAGTATTTGTCCAGTAAAACGGAAGCAATTGAGTTTCTTGCCATACGAATTGAGTTTTCAAATTTTTTTAACCACCGGTATTCGGTGGTAAAAAGCGACTTGTATGAATCCCTGAAGTATAGGATACAAATGTCTCTCACACAGTTACTATATTACTCACATGCTGAGATGGGCCGGGTAAGTAACCAGGTACATTCTCTACCTCTAAGTATAGGATACAAACGTCTCACACACAGTTACTATATTACTCGCATGTTTAGATGGGCCGGGTAAGTAACCAGGTACATTCTCTACCTCTAAGTATAGGATACAAATGTCTCTCACACAGTTACTATATTATTACTCGCATGTTTAGATGGGCCGGGTAAGTAACCAGGTACATTCTCTACCTCTAAGTATAGGATACAAATGTCTCTCACACAGTTACTATATTACTCGCATGTTTAGATGGGCCGGGTAAGTAACCAGGTACATTCTCTACCTCTAAGTATAGGATACAAACGTCTCACACACAGTTACTATATTACTCGCATGTTTAGATGGGCCGGGTAAGTAACCAGGTACATTCTCTACCTCTAAGTATAGGATACAAATGTCTCTCACACAGTTACTATATTACTCACATGTTGAGATGGGCTGGGTAAGTAACCAGGTACATTCTCTACCTCTAAGTATAGGATACAAATGTCTCTCCTTGCAGTTACTATATTACTCGCGCATGTTTAGATGGGCGGGTAAGTAACCGAGGTACATTCTCTACCTCTAAGTATAGGATACAAATGTCTCTCACACAGTTACTATATTACTCACATGTTGAGATGGGCCGGGTAAGTAACCAGGTACATTCTCTACCTCTAAGTATAGGATACAAATGTCTCTCACACAGTTACTATATTACTCACATGTTGAGATGGGCCGGGTAAGTAACCAGGTACATTCTCTACCTCTAAGTATAGGATACAAACGTCTCTCACACAGTTACTATATTACTCACATGTTGAGATGGGCCGGGTAAGTAACCAGGTACATTCTCTACCTCTAAGTATAGGATACAAATGTCTCTCACACAGTTACTATATTACTCACATGTTTAGATGGGCCGGGTAAGTAACCAGGTACATTCTCTACCTCTAAGTATAGGATACAAACGTCTCTCACACAGTTACTATATTACTCACATGT